>PITA01009245.1:0-79021 GCA_004023965.1 Spilogale gracilis | reverse complement strand
GGGGAGGGGGAGCGTTACATAAGCGGAGCACAGCCAGCTTCCCCACGGGCCACCCCACCAGCACCCAGCAGTGCACAGCTGCAGGAACCCAACAAGGGGCAAAACTCCAGCAAGAACTGAGAGATGCAAACGAGAACGGAATCTGACCTCATCCTCCCCCTCGCATGCGGCAGCTCGAGCAAACACATTAGATAAGGCTGAAAATACATCTTCTGACAGAATGCTTTGCCTTCTGGCCGACTCCAGAAATCGTGGGTCCTTCACAGGGTGAGAAAGAAAGGGCTGGCCCGCCGGTTTTAGGGTCTGGTCCATCTCATTTTGCCTTTTCACAGACATTTGCCAAGCGCTTACTCTGTTCCAGGCACGTAGTAGAGGTTTGGGACCCAGAAATCAGACACAATTCCTTTCTTCTCAGAGGATCCAGTGTGGAAGGGGAGACAGGGAAAGAGAATCCCTTAAATTCAAGACAGAATAAACCAACGGGCTGTGAGCCTTGTCACTGCCACCACACGGCGAGGGCATCAGTGGAACGCCTTTTCTGGGCTAGAGCCACAGTTCCTTGCATGGACCACCTCTTTATGAGCTTATGAGCTTATGAGGACACTCCTATTATTAGCTCCACTTTACAGGTGGGTAAACCAAGGCTTAGAAAGTGTGAGCAATTAGCATCTTAAAGCCAACGGGGGTGGACCAAGGGTACAATCCTGAGTCTGTCTCCAGAGCCCCTATTTATTTCCATCATTTTCTATGAAAGAAGGATATGAGCAAACACACACGGGGCATCGATGGGGCAGTTGAGGGTGGGGGGAAGCATGAAGCAAGTTTGAGAAAGAAATCAAGGAAGGCTTTATGCAGACGGAGGCATCAAAATGGGATTTCGAAGATGCACTCAGTCCTCAAAGGTGAGGAAGAGGGGAAAGGCCCTTCTGCACTGCCGCCTGAGCAGGTGCCTGAGGGCGAGAGCCTCCGGGTCCTGCCAGAGCAACCCAAACGTTTGGCAATGTTGGAATAAATCGACTTTAACCGCTGTTGGTCACTTAATTATTGGTCTCCCAAGAGGCCTCCCCCGGACTCGCTCACTTGTTCTGCAACTCCTATTACTTATCCAAACATAATCTCAAATTCCTCTTGAGAAACTGGAGAGGAGCCCGAGTTCTATGGGATTATCACAGTGTTACATTGCTTCCCTTTCGTTGCTGACTGCAATCTGAGAAATGGCCACAAACCAAAAGTTGATCCAGCAGGAGCACGTGGTCGCCTACTGGAAGCTGCCAGATGGTAAGTGGCTGCTCCAAATAGGGCTCCTCTCCAAGAGCCAACACAGCTGGCATGCTTGGGGTCCGCGGGGTGGGGCTGGTCGCACTCCAGGGAGGTCTGAGGGAGTAAGCGTGGCTCTCTGACACCTCCCACACTCCAGGTACCCTCGGAGGACACTTGGATCTCACTGTTTGGTGCAAGGTGGGCTGGAGAAGCTGGCCACGCTGGACCCCGGAGCCCCGGAGAGCCGTGCCCTGGGGTTTAGTCTTGCCCTGAACATACTGGACACCCCTTGCCAGTTTTCAAAGAGAAAGGGACCATGATTTGAAACATGTTTTGGGAAGGGAAGCCTGGCTCTCATCTAAAGAAGGCTTAATTGCCCTCTCTCAACAGCTGATAAAACAAAGCTATACAATGTTCAGTAAGCCGTGGATACTCTGACCGGAGTTGTCCCCCACCGCACAGCAACTGCACAGTCTGTCCATATTTCGAGTGCATGTTACGTGTTCACCAAGTCGGCCTGATGCTGGGGGTGACACCCAGGAATTGTTCTTTGTCACCAGCATCTTAGGGAACCCTGCTTAGGCGCTCCAAGACTCAGCCTCACAGACCCCCAATTATCTCCTCCAGTTCCGATATTCCGTGATTTCTCCCACTGCTAAGTGTGAAAGAGCACCTTTGCCAGGGAACGCAGCCCTGGCTGCAGGCCTGATGTGCATTTAGAGGGCTCTCTGGAGACCCATCCCTGTCCCGGGGAGATGGTGGTGGATGCACAATAACATCTGAGCATCGGGAAGGCAGTGGCGCCACCTGGATGGTGATGTGCATACGACTTTCAAGGCCATCACTTCCCAGATTGCAGCTGGCACGGGCCCAGCATGTGGGGTCTGAGGGCAGAGAGGCTATGCCGTGGGCTTGGCAAACCTTCCTGCCCAGATCCATCAGTTGTGCAAGGCACGGAACCGGGCAATTAGGGCAGCGCTCCATAACCGGGTTCCCGCACGGACACAGGCCAAGTCCCGCGCGTTAGCACGGAGAGGAGCCACAGAATAGGGGGTCTGATGGGAGAGGGCACCGCTATTCCTGCCCATTGGAATGTCTGCAGCTCTGCAATGCACCTGGGTGCTGCCCTAATCTCCCGGGGCCCTAAGGGGGCTTGAAACAAAACAACATGTGGGGATATGGAGTTGTCCAGAAATAATCTGGTCCCAGCCGAAGAGTGAGATGGTGCCAGGAACGGAGCAGCCTCTCTGCTCTTTGAGAGGGGGGCTGCAGGGCACAGAGCACCCGCTGATCGCCTGGCTCGGGGAGAATCCGCTTCGGCAAGGGTTCCATGAGGGACTTCGCTCAGGAAGAGCTGAGCTCGCGACCCTGCAAATGTAAAGTCAGAAGTGAGATGAGCAGAGTGGGGGGCCTGAGCGGAGGTATCTGTGGTGGCCGTGAGGTTGAGCCCGAAGATCCTTCCGCCACGACTCACACCGCCAGTCAGCACGCAGCCCTCCCCTGGCGACATCTGGCTGAGGGTGGGCATGAGTCCCAAGCTGGCCTGGTCAGGCTGGAGGCAACAATCCCTACAGTTATGGAAGAGGTTTCTCTGTCTTGTCCTGGTGAGTGTGGATAGGGAGGAACACTGTCCTACCGGTCACTGGCCACCATCTGGCAGTCAGGACGTGGGCCAGCTTCAGATGACATCAGTGCTGAGCAGGGAGACTGGAAGGAACCTAGGTCCCTGATGAGAGCACCAGACATGAGCCGAGCTATGACCGAAGCCCCCCACCTCTGGACCGCAAGTCACGTGAGATGTTCACGTCCTTACAGTTTACATCTTCTTGTGTCAGATGTCTTCATTTGCTGCCTGGAGCCTCCCAACCTGTCCAGCTTCCCCTGGCCCCCGAGCGGCTGCCCACGGAAGGGTAAACAGGTGTCTTGCACAGAACCTTAATGCAGGAAGCCGACCCGTGCCTTCGAACCTCCCTGGCTTGTCTGGAGTTTTCACAAAATGTTTCTGTGGCATTCTTTCTACAAAGATATACTTAATTTAAACAGGAATCATTAGGAACATTCTTCATCAGCACCAAGAAAAAGATCTCTCCTGTGTTTTATGAGATGCAAAACCCTTTTCAGTGTGGCCTGTGTTTTGGAAGAAGTATTGGTCTGAGAAATATCTCACTCTTCTCATTGCGAAAAAAACCAGCACAGGTGCAACGGTGCGTAGGAGACTATAGAGAGGAGGGGACTCTCATGAGGGGTGACAGGGAGAGTGCTAACCCCACCTGACCCAGCTAATGGGCTTCAGCAGGTGCTATGCCTGCAAGAATGGGAGCCTGCCCCCCCCAATCTTCTGGCCCCTTGAAGGAAGCTGTAGAACAGAATTTGTATGAGTTCTCCACTTTAAAAAAATGAAAGCAGATCAAAGCTATCTGGATCAAATGTAATGCATCCGTAGCTCTTTGAGCTGGTTCCTAGCCAGGGTGCAGGCTGGCCAGACCCCAGGCTGTGTGCGGTGGGCCCTGCCCCTCCAAATAAACAACCAGCTGTGTACAAAGCTGAGTCATCACAGTGTCCTTTATAAGACCGCACACGGGGAAATACCCTTCATTTCTAATAACAGGGATCAGTTCCGTAAACACGGGCGAATCTACCTGGGTGCAAGGTTATGCAACTGTTTAAAAACGACATTTACAAGTAACTCGAGAGAAATGCTTATGATATGATCGTGATAAGCAGGAGAAAAGGAGTCTGCCGAGTTGTGGACGTAAGTGATTCCAGCTCTGGCAAACGAGAGGAAAGGAACCATGCACTGGAGATGAAGCCAGAAAGCAAACGAATCAGATAGGAACAGGAGTTCTGTCCACCTGGAGAGAGAATATTACTCATTCTTCCTCTCCTTATACTTCTTCGAACTTAGTGAATTGTCTTGAATTTCATAAGCATGAAAAATAAACTTCATCATCAGGTTTCTAACACACGAGAGCAATGAGTCCCCGAGCCCGTCTGCCCTAATGTCAGCCTTAGCTGGGCTCATGTCTGCAAACGTCTCCCGAGCCGCTCTCGTGCCGCACTCCCGGCGGGGCGTGCAGGACGGAGCCGAATTCGAGCCTGTCCCCTGCAGATGAGACTAACCGATGTGAACCAGACAACTTTAGAACAATGCAGTAGGAAGGTCACTGGCACAGAGCCACGGGATCCACTCTTCAGATGAGGGAGGCATTTGCGGAGAAGACAAGGTCCTAGCAGACCCGTAAGGGCTTGTCGAGCTCTCTGGCTCAATAAACAGGGAAAGAGGGTCTGAACAGCCCAGAGCAACGGAGGCAGGAAATGATACAGCAGATGTGGGGAAGCCTGGCTATTTGGGGGAAGGCAAAGGCCAAGACTCGTGTGCGGGCTTCTCACCCGCATCTGTCCTGGCTGCTGATGGGTCGGGTTCTAGTTGTCTCTCCCGCTAGGATGGGCTCAGTGAGCCACCGGACAACTGAGTCATGGCTGGGACACCCAGGTTCAAGGACGGAGGCTCTGGGACTGGTTCAACAGCATCCTTACATCCACCGGGCGGACCTGAGCACAAAGTTGGAAACATTTGTTCCCAGTGCACCTGAGTGTCCATTGAGATGGGTGCTGTGCGGGGAAACTATCAGGCCACGAGTGAGTTATCCCAGCCACGTACAGCCAGATGGGAAGGGGGGAAGAAAAAGATGGATGTTTTCGAGCACCTACCAGGGCTGGCACTTTGCTAACTGCTTTCAGATATACTAGCTGGCTTAACCCTTGCAATTTAATGAGGTAGGTATGATTGTCTTTGCTTCATGGTTGGAAGACCAAGGCTCAGAGAGGTCAGGGAGCTTGCCTGAAGTCACACAGCTAGTAAGTGGTAAAACCAAGCTGCCTACCTCCCCTCCCTACTCCACCCTGCCTGGAGGAAAGCCTACCTCTCCACTCCACACTGCCTGGAGGAAAGCCTACCTCTCCACTCCACACTGCCTGGAGGAAAGCCTACCTCCCCTCCCCACTCCACCCTGCCTGGAGGAGAGCCTACCTCTCCACTCCACACTGCCTGGAGGAAAGCCTACCTCCCCTCTCCACACTGCCTGGAGGAAAGCCTACTTCTCCACTCAACACTGCCTGGAGGAAAGCCTACCTCCCCTTTCCACCCTGCCTGGAGGAAAGCCTACCTCTCCACTCCACACTGCCTGGAAGAAAGCCTACTTCTCCACTCAACACTGCCTGGAGGAAAGCCTACCTCTCCACTCCACACTGCCTGGAGGAAAGCCTACTTCTCCACTCCACCCTGCCTGGAGGAAAGCCTACCTCCCCTCCCCACTCCACCCTGCCTGGAGGAAAGCCTACCTCCCCTCTCCACTCTGCCTGGAGGAAAGGGAGCATGTGGAGAAGCCCTTGAGGCTGTCAGAACACCTGGCATTGAGTTTCCTTTACACGCAGCACTGCCCCAGGACTGGGTACTAATCCGGACTCCTGCACCAGGCACTCTGGCCCCCAAGCTGCTGCGAACGCCAGCCCTCTTTCTGGACTTCCAAACTGTTTCTACTTTCAATTGCTCTTCCCAGGCCCTATCTCCCGGGGAGGGAAGGAATGTGTCAACATGAATTTCCCTGCATGGCTGATGCTAGACCGGGGACCCTTGGGACATCATCTCTCGGGCAGGGCATGGAATTCCAGAAATCTTCGTGTCTAGCAATCCCCTCTGTTCTTTCCTACAGGTTAGAGGTGAACTTCATATGTTAGCAAAGCAACATGTCACTCTTCTCAAGGATAAAGGATGGGGACACAAGCCCCTGAGGGAGGCAGCCAGATAGAATGGGTAAACCACGGGGCCACAGGGCAGGTGGCCTTTAAAGGGCCTGTGGGCCCAGGCGAATCATGGCCTCTCTGGTCCTTAAGGACTAGACCTGAACTGGGCTGGAGCTTTCCGACTGGAGGGGGAAGAAGTCATCTGTGACACTTGCTTTAACATGCCAAGTTCCTGGCCGTCTCCAGAATGAATGCACATTGTAAACCCTTCCCGGGATTCTTGGAAAGACTGGTTCCCAGACCGTCGGGGTCTCTCTGAGCTGCCGTGTGCCCCCGACCTGCACGCATCCACGTGCTGGAGTCCTCCACTTGTATTTTCCGCAGGCATCTCAAACTAGACGCAGTGTCCCATTTACCCCACCCAAACTCCCTCCCACAGGCTTTCTGTCTGGTCGCCTCTTTTTGCCATAAACCGCATCCTGTCCACCAGCAAATTCCACTGCTCTCCCTGGGCAGAGGGTCTAGAATCTACGGCTTCCCTCCCCTTTTCAGTCACTCACCTGGTTAAGCCACCAAGACTACCACAATGACCTCATACTCGTCTCTCAGATTCCGCTCTTCTTCCCTAAAATCTGTCCATCACACAGCAGCCATGACGGCAGAAGTTCCAGCAGATCAAGTGCCTCCCCTGCGTACCCCGTCACCCGCAGCCCAGCCCCCAGTGATTGCCCAGCGGTGCTGGTACGAGTTCCGGGGCTCAGTGATAGCAGAGCCTGTGTTTCGGTCATGATCTTGGCTTCTTCCTCATGGTCACAAAAAGTCTGCCAGATCCTTGGGATTTATGCTTTCCAGCTTCTAATCATCCTCACACCCACAGGGACACCTGTGTGATTTGCATGAGCCCCATTGGGGAAGGACCACACTTCCAGATCCCTGATGAGGTTGAATGCCTAGTGTACCAGCTACTCTTCTAGACACTCGGCGTTAGCAGGATTCTGGAATTGGCCCCACACTCCCATCCCTTCCCCTGGTTACTCAGTCCCACTAACCTGGGGACTGCTGGGCAGGGACTTCGCTGGGCTTATCTGGGATGGGATGGGAGGAAGCCTGGCCCTATCCGGGGAGCCCTTTCGAGAGAGTTTTCTCTAGGCAGAGGCAAAAGAAGAAGTCAGAGGTATCAGAAGCACCAGAAGGATTCCAAGCTCCATTGCTCCTTGGAGATGGAGGGACACGTGCTAAGGCATGTGGGGGCCCCTGGAAGCGGACAGTGGTCCCTGGCTCATAGCCTGCAAGGCACTGGGGGACCCTGGTCCTACAGCCACAGCGAACGTGGTGCAGCCAACAAGAAGAATGAGTCCAGAAGTCAATTCTTCCCCAGAGTCTCCAGCTAAGAACCAGATTCATGAGAACTGGTCCTGCCTGGACTACAGGACTTTGAGGTCACAAACGAGTTTTGCTTTGAGCCGCTAAGTTTGAGGTAATTTCTTATGCAGCGATAGGAAACCGGTGCGCTCATTGAACTCCTTGCCCTCATTCCACTAAACGCTGCTGGGTGGGCATTCTCATCGCATTACAAGGGAGGTCCCGGGAGGCTCCTCACTCGCCGGGGTCCCCTAAAGGCCTCAGGGCTGCAACTCCTCCAACAACACTCACACCTGCTGGATCTTCGGAGATTTCACTGGGGACCGGCCCAGAACCGGGTGCTACAGACTTGGAGGTGAGCCCGCAAAGCTTCTGGCCCTGACAAGCCCTTGCATTTGTGGGGGACAGTTAGCAATGAGATGGGAATAAGGAAGGAGGAAACTAGCTGAAGGGAGTCATTGAACTCAATCACAGAGCACAGTCTCTGAGCCAAATATCTTTGTTTTGAGACTAAAAGGGGGTCTGGCTCAAGCCCACCTCTTCTGACCCCTGGTGTCTCCTCCCTCAGTTTCGGGGGGCAATGGTGGGCCCTTTTGTCCCTTGAGAAGCAAGAAAAGAATGAGGACCAGTTGCCATTTTACTGATTCCAGCTCTTCTAATCCCCACCTTGTCCTTGGGGGAAAAGCAGAAGGGAATCACCTGCATCTCAAGGCTGAGAAGGACAGCAAGAGCAGGACAGATTGTCAGCCATCTGCTCCCTCTCCTCTCCCTACCAGTGCCTCCTGCCTGCCCCCAACACACGCCAGGGGCCGGGACAGTTGAGGGGGTCGGCAGGGCTGCATGCCGTCAGTGACAAGGGCTGCGGACACACTGATTCATTTCTCTGCCTGCGGGGACCCAAAGGCAGGCTCCCGGGGAGATAGAAGCCTCCAGTGCTTCCAACTTGTAAGCAATTGCCCATCCCAAGGAAGGTGGAAGGAAATGCAAGCCCAACCCCCGGCCCTCTGACCACCCAACATTATGTTTCTTCCACATCAAATCTTTGCCACAACGAACTTCAAATCCCCTGAGAACCCCAGGGGTCACACAGACAAATCTCTTTGCACCTTGGACTGCCCGCCAGGGTGGGAGGAGTCCGTCAGCATGAACTTGAAACACGTGCCCTTGTAGTCAGTGACGGGAAGTGTGGAGGCAGAGCAACGCCAGCCTATCACTTCCCTTTGAGGCTGGCACAGAGCAAGTCCAGCCCTCTGCCCAGGAAAAGAGGAGACCCGCTAGTTCTCCACAGTGCAAGGGACAGAACAAGGCCCAAGGGAAGCCTGGTTTGAGCTCGTTCCAGATACACAGTAAATCCCAGAGCGGGAGAACACTTATTTGCAAATTTCTTGCAGCTAAAGGGGACGGAAACTGCTCTGCAAAAGGTCCCATGGTCCTGCTGAGCACGAGTGGGATTGGACAGGTGCAGGGACCAGCAGGGAGGTGGGGTGCGGAGCAGTGGGAGGGGCCAGCATAGAGTTGTGTGCACACACGGAGAGGTAAGCAGCCGGGGCTCAGGGCGAAGCAGCCAGTGGGAGCCCAGGTGAAGGCCAGAGGGACCACAGGGGGGCCCTCAGCAGGTGGCCGTGGGCATTGCTGCAGGGCACGCCCACCCCTTCCCACAGACCCCCAGGGGAGTCTTCTCCGCGTACTCGTGCACACGTGACCTGAGCTCTGTCTCCTTTGATTCATTAGCAGAAACCAAGGGAGCCGGGGGCCAGGTCAGGTTCAACACACAGGTGGGATGTGGGGCGGGGACATGAATTGAGTTCAAGGGCTTGGGGCCAGAGGCACCCATGGGAAATTGAATCCCCCCGAAATAGCTGGAAAAAGATTTGCATTTCCCCAGGGTGAGAAGTAGGGGCTCCAGCCAATCTGGTCTAGATGATAGGAATCCGAGAAATCTCTGCTGACCCACATGCTGCCCCCTACTCACAAGGCCAGGGGAGGGTCCCCTGCCTGAGTGCCTGTGCAATATCATCCTGTATGAGCCCTGGGGCACCCCCACACTGTTGTCACCACCCACTCGCTTCCTACCTCCCTCTCTGGACTCCCAGCCCTCCGGCCACGGCTGGGATGGCTTCCTCTCAGACCCCCTGGCTTAGCTCACACCTCAGTGAGGCTGATGTTGGGCGGAAGAGAACGGGATAGACATTGCTGGAGTCTGACTCGGTGCCGGTCTCGGAGGGTAGGAGTCCTGGTCTCAGGGTCCTAGCGGATGGGCATCCTTAGGGATGGGGGCCCCCATTTCTGGTGGTATTGGGGTAGAAGTTGAAGAGCAAAGCTCTACAGCAAAGAATCGGCCACGCTCAACTCCAGCAGGCGGTGGCCTCGATGACTTCCAGCGCCCACTCTGGCCCTTGGATCGCCCGACCCCCTGAGATCCCGGTCCTGCAAGGTATTGGTGCCTAGACCGCTGCCGCCCAGGGCCTTCCTGTGTCCAGCAAGCAGTCCGTGAGTGGAGGGGGGGAATGGGAGCTAAGTCAGCCCACGGAATGCATGAATAACAGTCACCTCCCTCCCCAACAACTATTCTAAACATATTACTGGTCAGCCCCATGTGTTCGCTTCTCGGAGTTTATGTTGCTGCACGAAATGTGATATCAAAGACCACAAACATCTGACCACCCATACTTAGTCATCTTCGTGTCTGGTCTGTACGTCATTCCGCCCTCAGCATACTTGTACTGGACAGGAGGAGGGGGCAGGGGGGACCGTGGTCCTCACCCCACCGCCAGCTCACCCACCCTGGCCCCACCCCTGGCTTGGGGTCATCCTCATCCCATGAGAGGCTGAGAGGTGGCCTTCTAGGCAGGGACACACAGACCAGAGCTCACAACGCCCTTCTTGTGTTGGCTTCTCTAATGTCAACTGAATCCCTAGCAAGGCTGGCCTCCTCTTTCCTGGACATCCCAAAAACAAATCCCTAAGTTATTGGAAACCCAACGCACATATCAGAAACCTTATGTAACGGGGCTCCTGGGTGGCTCAGTTAGTTGAGCATCTGCCTTCAGCTCAGGTCGTGATCTTGGAGTCCTGGGATCGAGTTCTGAATCAGGCTTCCTGCTCATGTATTCTCTCACTGTCTCTCTCTCTCTTTCAAATAAATAAATAAAATCTTTTAAAAAAAAAAGGTTATGTAATTTCTGGTCTTCTTGATAAATTCAGCTTTAAAATCCCATTTTACACCTGGGGTTCCAGAAGCTGAGCCAGATAAGAGATTTTCCCAGGACCCTGCTCAGCCCAGGCCAGGCTGTCTCTGGGTGGTGCATGCTTTTCCTAATACACTGATTCTTCCAAACCACTTCCCAATCATAACTAAAGGCATCAATTTCCACCTGGTTCTTCATGTTTCCAAAGTCATTTCTAACATTAAGATTGGCTTGAGCCACGATGTGTCATGATCTGACTATGGTGACATTACCAAAGAGGCATCTCTTTGCTCCAGGTGACATGAAATCTAGAGGGAGGCAGCGTGAGGCTGGCACACTTGCTTGAGGAAGTCATCAGGAACCCCTCGAAACTTTCATCCTCATGGTCACAAGACAGCTGCTCTACCTCCAAGCGTTGCAATTACATTCCAGGCAGGAAGAACAGGAAAGATGCAGGGCAAAGATTGATGTCACATGAGTGTGTTCCTTTTTGAATAGGACACAGCAGTTTCGCCCGGTAGACTTCGTTTCATACTGCATTGGCACAAATGGGTTACATGCCACCTTTCACCACAAGGCATTTAGAAAGGCAAGTAGTCCCCAGGCATTTTGCTGCTCTGAAGAAAACAATATTTCTGTGGGCAAGAAATAGGAGAACAGATAAGGAGCCAGCTGCTTACCACACAGCTCCCAATTTAAACAGTCCTTAAGTCCTGTAGAGTCTAACTTGGTTTCCTCCAGCCTACCTGCCCTCCCCGGAGTAGGGTTTCCAACTGGCCTATGTCCTTTAATGGTGTTGTCGGCGAGGCTGTCCTCCACGCCTGTCTACTCCCCGTGCTCCCACCAGCCATCCTTCCAAAGCACAGAAAACATTGTCTCCCTGTCCTCAAACCTCCTATTGCTCTGTTGCTTAAAAAAGGAAGTCCAGGCAGGCCCTAGGGGCCCTTTATCCTGTCCCAGCTGATTTCCTCCCTTAGCTCCTAAGTCACCTGTCTGTCTAGCCACACACTGGCTCCCAATCCCCAAGCAGTGGCCACTCCCACCCCTCTGCACCTTGGCTCATGCCACCCCACCTCCCCAGCTAGCACATTTTTCTTCCTGCCTGTTCTACTAGCCAGAAATACACCATTAAGCCACAGCTCAAATGCTACCTTCCCTCAACCCTTTGTTGACCATGCAGTCGAAGTCAATCTCTCCCTCCCTAGCATTGTCTTGGATAATATTTTGCAGTTAGATTTGGACTCCAGCTGATTGTTGCAATTTCTTTTATGGCTTGTGGACACCCAGCACTCAATTACCAATAACAGCCTCTTGGAGACCGGGCCCTCCCCGTCCCAGTCCTCAGGGTCCTGGGTTTCTGGTGCCATCCAGCAGTCATCTCTTGAAGCTAGACACACCCCTGGACACTGGTGACCTCAGATTCTAAAATTCCTCCTCACTTGAATCTGTTTCGGCTGCGGTTCTTGTTACTTACGTTCAAAGGAGTATTCCCAGAGAGAATTGTGCATCTCTTCCTGGCTGGGTTGAAATGCTTTAATGGGTGGGGTCTATAGCTTCTTTCGCTGTGTTCCCCTCCCCTGGCATAGCGCCCCATCGCTGTGAGAAGCTGGGGAGGGGGTGGAGTGTGGACACTGGTGATGTATGGGGCTCCTACTCCACCCTGCATCCCTCGGGTCACTGTCTGGACCATCTGGACTGCGTTAGCCCCATGTGTCCTCAGCCTGTCCTTGACCTTTGGCATCTGCTTAGTAAAGTCATGGGCAATCAGACCTGTGAAATGAAGTTTCCCTGCCAATCACTCTGGTTCTATTCCAGCTGGCAGCACCTGGCACACAGTAGGTGTTTAATAAATGTTGGCTGTCTGGCCGGATTCACTGGGCAGGCTGGTAGACAGAGCACCTGCTATACCTCAGTCCAGAAGCCAGCCACTGTCCGAGCTCCGCTCCAAGATAGCAGGTGCTGTTGGCTCCGATTAACAATCCATGCAGAGCTGGTGACCTTGCACCCCAAGCCAACATCCCCTCTCCCTGAACTGGGGCAAAATGTGCATAACTGTTCTCCACCATTCACACCTGCCTCCCGCCATCTGGTATTAACACAGCAGCCAGAGTGATCCTTTGAGAGGTAGTCATATCCATTGCTCCTCAGCACAGAACCCCCCAGAGGTCTGCTTCCGTCCCACCAAGAATAAAAGATTAAAAAAAAAAAATCTCTTCCCTGGCTACTCTGATCCGACCGCATTGCTGGCATACGCTGACCATTCCAGGCCCTCCCACGCTAAGGCCTCCATCCCAGCTCTTACTTCTGCAAAGCTGCACGGACTCTCTCTTCCTTTCGGGGCCGCTGAGCATGTCCCTCCCACCCCAGGACTCCCCACCCTCTCTACCCTCTCTTATTTTCGAGCCTGGCATGTGACACCAGGCGCCAGGCAAAGCGCAAAGCCATCTGCTTGTTGACTTCGCGTGAGTCCCTCCCCCACCGTCCCCCGAGCGAGCACTTGGTTCACCGCGGGATCTCCAGGCCCAGGACCATGCTCACGATTTCCCGAGATGCAGAACACAGAGGATGTGGCTTTTGTGCTCCAGAAACATGTCACAGAACCCCCAGCCAAGGGGGGGAGGGGGGGACATTGATTGAGCACCTACTAAGCGTCAGGCAACATGCTACAAGTTAGCCTTAGAAGAAGCACAAGGAAGCATAAGAAACTCTCACCCGTCCCTGCTGACTAGGGCTCCCCTATTTGAAATACTGAAGTCTCTGACCTCTACGTCTCTTCTTTGAACACCCCTGCCTGCAGCCCGCACCTTTGTCTGCCTGTGCGGGAATCCAGGAGCGACGAACCCCACCTTACAGATGACAAATGGCTCACGGAAGTCCCAAACCTTGTGAGTCCACTCCTGTCCGCTGACCCTGGGGTCCCCCGTCCCCCCACTATCCATCCGACCCTCAGTGGGGCATGTCCTGTGACACCCACGTGCCATCCTCAGACAGCCCTGTCCCCGCCTCGTGGACTGACGCAGGAAGCCTGTGGTCTGACTCCAGGTACGGATCAGCAGACCACACCCGAGAGAACGTTCTGCCAGATTGGGACCCGGTTCTTAAAGGAACCACACCCATGCTGTTCGGCAGTTATCAGCAGATACACTGTGGGCAACAAGAAGGGTTGAGCTCTGAGTCAGGTTTCTGTGTCCCACGAGGAGGAGATGACCTGGGCGAGGCCTCACAGCTGCTGATACCCCTTTTCTGGAATGTCATCGAGCAGAGCCCTAAATGTGAAGGTGGGTTAGTATTTGCACAAGCATCTTAGCACCTGGGGCCGCAGGAGACAGGCTTTGGAAAATGCATTTCCTTCTGCTCCGAGTGGCCAACCTCACTCTCCAGCCCTAAAGGAAAGCATCTTGGCAGAGCCCAGAGACCTCCGGCAGCATCCCATCCCATTCTGTTCTGTCCTGCGTCAGCCCCACAATGCGCTCCATGGGGTCTGTCCCAGCACCTGTCCCTCCCACAGGGGACTATCAGCACTCACGCCTGGTGGCTCCCAAAGAAACCCGTTAACCGTGATTTATTCCTCTCACCCCAGGAGGCTGGTCTTCACCTCCGGGTGCCTCTCTGCCCCATGAGAAACCCTCCTCGAGATGTGCTATGAGGCGGCACCCTCCACGCCTTGGGCTTTGGCTGTGGACGCATCCGACGGAGCTCTGCCCCTGAGGAGCCCACGTTCTCATGGGGGCATGGAATCAGGGAACTCTGCTGAGAAAACCAAAGGCAGTTTCATGGAGAACATGCCTGGAGGCTTGGGGAGTCGGGGAGGCTTTTGATGAGAAGGCAGCAACCCCAAGATCTCAGGAAGAACATTCCAGACTGAAAGATGAGGGGTTGAATGGCCCCAAGAGGCCCTGAGAGGGTCACGGGATGAGGGGCAGAGAGAAGGTCTGTGTGGCCGGCAGGCTAGGGTGCAGGGGAAGGGAAGGGTCTGGAGCTCAGAGATGTCTGGGCTGGAGAAGGGGCTTCAGAACCTGTCCCCGGCCTGCCTGAGCTCACCTCCAGGGTGTAGACGATGGGGAAGCAGGGCTGAGTGCTGGCTCTGGGCGCCCCAACACTGCGGGGTCCTCAGCCGAAGGAGGACCCAGGGAAGGGGCTGTAGCCCGTGGAGATGGGGGAAGCCCAGGACGCGAGAGGTTCAGAAGGGCACTGTGACCAGTCACACCAAACGACATGGGGAGGCCGAGGGAGATGAGCATTAGTTTTGGTGCCGGGGAAGGCGTGGGTCACCTAGGACCGTCTCGCAGGGAATTGAGGGGACAAGACCTAGTTGGAGAGGCTTAGAAGAGGAGGTGAGAAAATGGAGCTAACACATCAGGGCAGCTCTGTGGTGCAGGGCAGGGAGCAGGAACGTGGGCAGTGGGTGGAGGAGGGCGTGGGGTCAAGGGAGTTTCCCAAGCTGCTCCTGAGTGTACGGGGGCAGCCAGCAGAAGGGTGTGAGGGGTGGTGGGAGAAGGACAGGTGACAGTTCCTGAAGCAATATCCCTGAGCTGGCGGGGAGATGAAATTCTGAGGCCCCGGGGACAGGAAGCAGGATGTGTCTTCCATCACGGGGCATGTGGGGACAGACACGGCAGTCTGGGACTCAGCGATAGGGCATTCTCATCCAGATACAGTGACGGTCTTTACAAAGTCTGGGATCAGGTCATCAGCCAAGAGGGAGGGAAGGAACCAAGAAGACTAGGGATGGACAAAGGGAAGTTTCCGGGAAAGCACACATGGAAGGAATGCAAGCGTTCGTTGCCCTCCAGAGATCTGTGCCCCTAAGTATGAAAGGAGGACAGCTGGCCCCCCGTATGATTTCCCCCACTCTCATCAGCTTACAGGTGCAAGGAGAGGAGCAGACAGTTGAGGCAGAGAAGTTTCTCTGGTGGGCTGGAGGAACAGGAGATGGTGGCTGAGGTGGTGGGCAGGGACAGTCATGGGCCATGCATTGAGATCAGGCACCTGGCAGGTTCTGGGGGTGGGTGGCTTCTGCCCAGACTCCAGGAGGCTGCACTCCTGAGCTCTGCAGACCTCAGCCGATGGCAGGCCTGGAGGCTGTCCCCCTGCAAAATGGAAGGAGCCTAGGTACAGCCTACGCTCCAGAGCTCCCCTGGGATCAGGCTGAAGCTGGTTTCCTGCAGAGATCACCTTACCCCTCAGCTTTTCTTCCACCCATCCATCCCATTGACCTCACTCCCCTTTCCCTGGGAGGACTCTCCAAGCAATCATTTGAGCAAGAATCCAGTCTCAGGCTCTGCTTCTAGAACAGATAGTCCCATGCCAAGAGCCCTGAAGGGCACAGTGGTTGGGGGGGGGGGTCAGTGAATCGAGTACTGACATTATTGGTCATTAAGAAGGGGATCAGGAAATGCCAGCCATGAGAAGGAAAAAGCATCGTGAGGAGAGCAGTGCACTTGGAAGGGACTAGGGGATTTATGCGGGAAGGAGACAGCGTAGATGTGGAGGGGAGAGCGACAGATGTTGACTCCGCTGCTCCCAGGTTCTGAGATTGTGGCACGTGCCCGGGAAAATCAACCTCTGGGGCACCTGGGTGGCTCAGTCAGTTAGGTGTCTGCCTTCAGCTCAGGTCATGAGCCCAGGGTCCTGGGTTCGAGCCCCACACCAGTCTCCCTGCTTCTCCCTCTGCCCCTCCCCCTGCTGTGCGATCTCTCTCTCTCTCTCAAATAAATAAATTTAAAAAAAAGGAAAATTCAACCTCTTGAGAAGACTGGAGGGGGAGCAGGGTTCTGCGCAGACACCAGGCTTGGGGTCTGTACAAAGTGGGAAGACTAGAACTCACACCAACCATGAGTTCCGGAGGGCTCGGAGGAAGGGTGAGGTGGGTGGCTGGTGGAATCCGAGAAGGAGATGAGCAGAGTGTCTGCGTCCCCCAACACCCCAGCCTCCCATCCCCAAAATGATTTTCAAAGCTTCTCCACAGCCTGCTTCCTAGAGCTCTTCCCTCCAGCTCTGAGCTGCTGCATCCCGGAGCACTGGCTTGGTCCCGGCCTCGGCATCCTGCTTGTGAAGCCCAAGACCCCTTCAGTTGCTACATCTTGTGACACCAGCAACAGAAGGCCCAGGTGGCCGGGGTCAGGGTTGCATTTTGGGTCCATCACCCCCCGCCCGAGTTCAGGCTCTTCCCTTCCTCTGTCCATCCTCTCCCTCCTCTCGGCATGGCAGACTCATCAGCATCCTTCTTCCAGCTGTTAGTGGGGTGTTTCTGCCCGCACGGAGACCCCTGGGGGCCCCACTTCTGTTCCCCATGGGCTTGAGCAGGGATCTCTCTCTAAGACATGTCACACACTCCTGCCCGAAGGAGTTCGAGGAGCACCCTGCTCCCCCATGTGCATGAACAGTCCACATGGTAGGGAGGGACACAGACCCTGGAGCCTGGCCCAGTGAGAGGCCCAAGCTTTCTGAGCCTCGGTTTCCTTATTTGGACATTGGGGCCATCATTGAAGAGCTAACGTTTTTCTAGCACTTTCTTTTTTTTTTTTTTTTGACATTGGGCTAAGTACTTTATCATGATTATCTTATTTAATCCCAACATTAGCCTTATGAACTAGAAACTACCCACTTGTCAGAGCACAAAAGGAAGATTTACCAATTTTAAATACTGTGCCTGCCATCTGGGACTCTTAATTGGCTGAACTAGATTCCCTGAAGGGTCTTTTTTACTTTGAAGATCTTGCTTTTACACTACATACATCGATACAAAGTCAGGAGTCCTGGGTCCGCCACCAGCTCTGCCACTAACCTGACCCTCCTCCCCCTGGGACCTCAGTTTCCCCACCTACAAGATTCCCTTCTGACTCTATGGCAGCTGAATCTTAGAAAATAGCCATCATGGGCTTGAAAGAGTTAACACAGTTGCATGCAAATTCCAAATTCCCTTCTTGCCAGGAACTATCCCAAGTTTCCCAAAAGAATTTTGAAGATAACAAGCACAAAACAGCTAAAATTTGATTTAAAGGTAGGGATTAGAGAGCGGTGAGTATCCTCAACACTTCTTCTGGAAGGTCTCTAAGTTATCCCAAAACAGCGTTTACTTTTTTCCGAGCATGATATTTTATCCGTAACGGGGTTCCTGCGTGGAATCACTGCACTAGAAATCAACTCGGAACCCCTCGGCCTTCACGGAGGGGAAAGGTCAGGGCAGAGCCGCGACACAGAGCAGATCTGAGTCTGGCGTGCGTGTGCATGCGGGTGTGAAGTGTGCCTGTATGAGCACGTGTGTGTGCATGCCCACACGTGTGCGCCCCGCCTCCTCAAGGAAGTCCCGGGGGCACAGGACCGGCACGGGACATCTTGACTCACCCCTGAGAGGCAACCACAGCTCACCAACATGGCTTTGTTTATGTTCCCGGGGTTCTGAGATACACAACTGAGAAATGGAAACAACATGCTTGCCTGTAGAGCTTCTGGGCTCTAGGTTGCATCTGGGCGGACCCCCAGGGCTCCAGGCCCAGCTGTGCAGACAGAGCCCTTCTGAAATGAACACACAGGATGTTTCTAACAGCCCAGCCATCCAGAGGCTGCGAAATGAGATTCTAGACAGAGCTCCGGCACGCTCTGGGCTTCTGCAGCCTCCCCTCCGGCCCCCCGATGTCTCCCAGAAGCCCCACATCTGTGTTCACCCAGTTCTGACCAGCGTTCACAGCAGTGAGCTTTGAAACCAGTTCGACAGCCGTGGGCCCCTTCTTCACTGCCCCCGGAGCCAACAGGGGACCTCCCAATCCCCAGCACAAGGCCTTCTGTGATCCAGGGCCCAACCGGGCAGAAACTCACGAAATTCATTCATGACTTTATTCCTGAATTCATTGATGCACGAATGTTCCATCAACCCAGTGACCCCCTCTCTGCCACCCAGAGTCCTGCCAAGACCCAGCGGGCAGTGGATGGGATCGGAGCTTCCTGAGGAATAAGGAAAATGGAAAATAAACTATGCTGTGAAAACAGAAATGAACTGGGATCGTAAGTGTCAGAAATTACTTTGACTAATATCAACTAATTTAAACATAATCCTGGCCCTTGTTTTCTCACTGTAGAAAATACTAAAAATATACAGAAAAAAACGCAGCATGTATAGTCCAAGCTTGGAGGAGAGTCTAACCAGCTTGTGATGAGGATAAGAAATAAACCTTCATTTCTCAAGTCATGGAGACATCAGGATTTATCGACTCTGCTGTGTAGCCTAATCGCCCAGCTGTCCCCCTCCTGAGGCATGCTGAGTCTTTAAGGTCTTGAATGCAATTGCTCATAAAAGGCACCCAACAAATGAGCCTTTAGAAATAATGAATCATAAATCAATGAGCAAGCCACTGCCTCAAGTGGATAATATACACCATGAGGTCTATGGGACAGTAGAGAAGAGAGCAATCACCGTGGGCAGGAGTAAGTAGGAAAAGGAGGGGATGAGTGGAACCTGCTAGGATGTGCATAAATCAGGTCCAGGGGAGGAATTGGGAGGCTCTTCTGGGCAAAAGATGATTCGTGAAATCTGTGGGTTTCTGTCCATCACCCAGGAGCCAGGAAGAGCAGGGAGGGATGTTCTGTGTCATTCCTGGGAAAGTGGGAAAGACCAGCAGCCTGAAAAGCCCTTCGATGGAGGGGCTTCTTCCCATGCTTGTCCTCATCTGCTCTGGACCCCCAGGATTGTCCTCAGCAGCGGTAGAGTGGCCTTGTTTGCTGAGGTCCCCAGGAAGCCATAGAAGAAGTAGGGGTGTGGAGGTGAGGGGTATTAAGAATAATCTGGCAGGGCACCCGGGTGGCTCAGTTGGTTGAGTGCCCAGCTCTTGGTTTCAGCGTGGGTCACGACCTCAGGGACATGGAATCGAGCCCTGTGTCGGGCTCCATGGTCAGCAAGGAGTCTGCTCGAAGATTGTCTCCCTCAGCCCCTCCCCTGCTTGCCTACATGCTCTCTCTCTCTAAAATGAATAAATAAATCTTTAAAAAAATCGTCTGGGGACACTTTCTTTTCATGTTCTATATGAAGAAATTGGAAGCCCATGAGTTTCTGTGGCTCAAGCTTAGACACATAGCACAGCAGGTTAGAATCCGAGGCAGAACACAGATATTAACTAGGTGATGCCCCTTTCCTTCACGGCCTTTCACCAGGCTCCCAGCCCCGTGGGCAAAATCCAGATTCCTGACCCTGACCCTCAAGCCCTCCATGATCTGGTCCTTCCCGCTGCTATTCCGCTGGAGAAGAACCTAGCTAGTTTTCCCCAATACCTCCCATCCATGGTAGGCTAGCCCTTCCCAGCCCTTCCTCCTCGGGTGATCTAGGAGAGATCAAGGAGCTGAGTTCTGACCCATGGAAAGTGGCCAGGAGTCAAGTACATCCTTTACAAGCCTGTCCTTAGAACTATCTCACAATATCCCGTGATGTCTCTCTCCCCTTGGCTATTGGCCGAGTGCAAAGATCTATGGAGGGTTCCTGGACCCTAGGCACTGGGGGCAGGTGGGTCACGAGACAGCAGGGGCCCCGTTCCCCCAAGACTGGGGGAACAGAGCCTCCCCTACACCCTCATTGTGCCATGAAGTGGGCTAGAGGCAGACCCCCACTGCATCAGGCCTCGGCTCCCACAATGATTCATTCTAGCAGTTCATATTCTCTTACCCTGGCTGGTCAGCCCCTGCCGGTCACTCTGCCAGTGTTCTCTTAGCTTTGACTGCCCTTATTTATTTTCAGCCTCCTTCCTGCAAAATACAAACTGCATGAGGTCAGGTACTTGGCCTGCCTCGTTTACTCCAATATTCCAGCACTCAGAGCTTAGGAAGTGCTTTTTAAAATATCGGTTAAATGAATGAGTAGTGAATGAATGTGTGAGTGAACCTCAGTCCCTTGACCCTCAGGCTGACACCCAGCCGGGCACACTACATTACAGAGCAGAGGGATTTTTATTTTTATCAGTTTACCTGAGAAAGGTGAGCCTGGTCTCAGGTTTAAGGTTGGCTTGTCTATTGGCCAATTAAAGAAAGTCTCATCTATCTCAGGAACCTTCGCCGAGCTGAGAGGTTTGTGGCCCTGGGCTCTGTGGGGCCCCTGGCTGGGGGTGGCAGCGGAGTTTGATACACGGGTCGGTAGTAAGTCAGAAGTATTTTTCCACCTTGCAGGAAAGAGTTGGTAATTGGCCCCCCACTGTGGGAGGTTGGAGAGTACAGCAGAGGGGTCCAGACTAGTACCTCGAGATTACTTAGAACTAGTGCCTGCCTGGCCTCACCAGACTTCGGGGAGACTCGTCCTCTAGCGTTTTCTCCAGAGACAGCCAGCGAGCTCTGCCTTCACTCAGGGGCACAAATAGCGCAGGGTGAGTGGCCCTGCTTACAGCCTCCCGTGAGCAGGCCTGGTCCCACCCACCTCGCAGACGGGCAAACTGAGGCCTGAAGAGATCGGGAATGCCTCACCAGCTTTGCCTCTAGCTTGCAGGGAAAGCTTGCAATCTCTTCACCTGCCCGACTCCCAGATTTCCCTCAGTCAGATGGAGAGCAGAGGTATTAGGTGTTAACAGGATCAGCCCTTCCTTAGAGATGAATAAACTGAGGCACAGGCAGTTTAGCTATGCACGCAAGTGGGGTGCAGAACTGTGGTTCAGACATGGCCATCCGTGCACTGGACCGTATACAGCTCGTGGTTTGATAATGGTCTTCCCAGAGCCTGTGTCACGGGACCTCAGGGAACAAACCAGGATTGAGTGCAGTCTGGTCTGTAAGCACAAGGGGCCTTGCAAAAGTGGAGTTCCCATACAGGAGGGGAAAGGGGTCCTTGAGGGCCAGGAGTAGAGATCTCATTTAGTTGGAGTTCTTCAAAGAAACAGAATCAACAAGATATATAGAGAGAAGGTGACTCACACACTCACACACACACACACACTCTCTCTCACACATGCACACATGCATACACTGAATCCCCTGGGCTTCCCTTGACCCATGGACAAAGTCTAAATCCTTTCTGCGGCCAACAAGGCCTTTCTCTGCCTCTCCCTTTCTTTGACCCCCAGGCCCAGCCCTGAGGCTCTCTATTCTCCCAATATCCGCAATGAGCCTCACTGAACTCACCTTCACTCATCCAAAAAAGCCTTCTTCCTCCTGCCCTACAAGTGAGATACATTCTCCTAGCCTCCGGACCTTTGCACATGCTATTCCCACCACCTGGGATCTATGCTTGCCCAGCATAGATCCCAGGTGGTGGGGAACCCCCTGCTAGCTGCTAAACCTTCCTTCTCCCAGCAGCCCCTTGTAATGTCACCTCCACGGGGACCGTTCCCTGACACATAGTACAAAAAGTGGCTTAACAAAATAACTATGTGTAAAATTGCAGGTTTACTATCTGCCTTCCCCAGATGTCCTGGTTTCTCCAGCAAAAAGGCTGCTTGGCCCTCACGGAGTCCCCAGCTGGTGAGTGGTGCACATAGTAGGTCTGCATAGCATTTAACAGGATAGAAGAGTGTCCGTCATGATCCAAATACGTGTTCCAGGTTGGGTACAGTGACCATTCTCATCCCTGACCACGTATCACTTGCCTGGATGACAAAGGCTCACCCTCAGAAATGCCTGCCTCACCGCACAAGCAGCGATCACCCGCCAGCAGTGTGACCGAGCCGTCCTGAGAGTGCCCCCTCCCCGTGACTCTGCACCGCCCCTCTCCCAGTGTTGGCCTTTCTAACCCTGATGTCCGGCCCCACATTCCAGACCCCGGTTGCTGAAGCCGCAGGTCTCAGCCCAGCTTCCGTCTTTCCCTTCAAAGGGGAGAGCCTAATGGCAAGTTCAGAGCCAATACCCAGCTCAGCTGCCTTGTCTGTGTGCGGCTGGGGCAGGTGACTTAACCTGGGTCTACACTGCAGGAAACTGGGTCAGAGGACGGCCGCGGGCCCTCAGCCCGGACTGCGATCCACAGCCCTCTCCTTCCTTCTGCGTCGTGGCCCAAATGCCCCTTCTCTGCCACGACTTCTTCTGCCTGGGAGCAGAGTCCCCTCTTCACCTCTTGGCCCCAAGTAACTTGGAAGCCACCAGATGGTGCCACTGAAGCCACGCCAGCCTGGAGGGTAACCTGGGGCCGCAAACAGAAGGCGGGGTTTCCTCCGTCTTTCCCTGCCTATAAGGGCAGAAGACTGAGCCAGCTTTCCCCAGTGGCTCCGACACACTCACACACACAATGCGTACACACTCACATGTCTACATACTGCCCCCCCCCGCTCACACACACACACACGCACTCACACCGTGACGCGTAGACGCTGGCACGCTCACACTCACACACGCCCACATCACGTTTCCTTATGCCCGGCGGGGCTTTCTGGCTAAGGTAAGGAGGAGAGGGGGCTGAGGGCAGGGATGGGGATGAGGAACAGGCAGAGAGATTGGGAAAGCTCCCAGAATGACAGAAGCCAGTCTTGGGAAGGACGGGGCAGAGCGGGGGTGTGGGGGGGGGGACCACCCAGCTCCAGGGACGCGCAAGGGTCCCCTTAGAGTTTCGCAAGCAGGACAAAGCAGCCCACCACCACTGCCTGATTTTTGAGACCAAATTACAGCCTGTGCTTTGAAGGTGACATTCATCCACAATATATGTAAATCACAGCATCGTGCTCTGCACCTTAAGCCCGTACAGTGACGTGTATCCATTATTTCTCAACAACACTGGGGTGGGGAAGATCACATTCATAATATTATCCGTACAGTGTCAGAATATGATATAAAGCAGCCTCCCGAGCACCCACCAGCCAGGTCAAGAAACAGGACATCGCCAGCAGGTCAGAAGGCCGCACGTGCCCTTCTGTGCCGAGTGCCCTGACCACGCTCGGTCCTCACATCCACGCTCTCAAAGGTCAAGCTCCTGGAGGAGACCCTCTGATCCTCCCGACTCAACCCACAGCTTGATTTACTGCGTGCAGTGGGGAGCACGAGGAATCAGAAGGGCTGTTCTCAGAAGACGAGGGCCTGTGTGCTGGATGGAAGCTAAAAGACTGCTCCGCGGAGGTCTTGCTTCGAAGCTGCTTCCTTCTCCTGTGTCTTTCTGGTCTTGACTCCCTTTTCCTTGCACTTCCTCTTAGCTTAGGCGTGTGTCTGTGGGATTGACCCAAAACCCTATCTGAGGGACAGACAGGCCATTGCTGGCCTTAAAGCTGGGAGGACTACAAGCCCAGGAATGCGGGCAGCCTCTAGAATCTGGGGATTAAGACGGTGATGCAGGGGGCAGGGAGCCCGGGGGGAGGTAGAGGGTATCGAGACACCCTCTACCTTCTTTTGTGGGATGGAAGTGAGCCCAGCTCCCCCAACCATGGCTCGGCTCATGCAGTCACTTCTCAAGTAAATGGGCAGAAGCCTTTGGCTCTGTCTCCACTCTGGAAGGAGTTTCTGCCCAGGGCTGTCATCAGGCACCAGGCATCCTAGGCTATGGACCCACGGGGCTTCGAGAGCTTGCATGGGCGCTTAGACCTGGGGTCCAAGCACTGAGCACACGGCTGTCTCTTAGTTCCATGAACGGAGCAAGTTACTGCATCTCTGTGAGCCTCAGTGCCCCTCAGGTAACATGAGACACCTACTTCACAGGTGGGTTCTGAATATTAAATAAAGTAATAATTACAAAAAAGCCTTAAGCCTCGTTCTGTCCACCCAGAGGAGCTGATCATAGCTTATGATCATTTCTTATTATTGGTGGGGTGGGAGGGTGACCTGGCTTGAGGAATTTTTTCAGGGTGTGTCCCCGGCCTGCACCTTCAGGGGGGTCCTGGTCCAGGTGGAAACTTCCAGGGTAGATGGCCAAAGTCCCAGAGCTGTGCCTGAGCTCCCACGACCTTGTCTGGCAGAGGATAATGGGCCTCAAGCCCGTCCTGACATTGCCCTCTCGAGTGAACGAGCGTGTAATTAAATGAGCAGAAATGAAGGAAGTGTGGGATCGGGATCCCCAGAGTGACCCCGGAGAGCGGGGCGGAGAAGGGAGCCCAGCCAGGGCACGGAGCTGTCTCCACTCGCTAAGCCAGTGAGCTCCATCCCCCAGCCCGACCCACAGATGCACAGATGCGGGAAGGTGGCAGGGGAGCTGCCCGCTGCTGTGGCCATGGGATGTTTAACCCATGAGGTCCTGAGCAAGCCATCTGTTCGGGACCGTTTGCAGCTGCATCTGGCAGGTGAGGAGGCGCTGCTGAGGCCTGGCCTGAGAGTCACAGGAGAGTCAGAATGCAGAATGCAGCCCACGGCCCCTGCCGCGCAGGGTGCCCGCCAGCCCCTGAATCCCAGAAGGTAACACAAAGCAAAGGTGTTAACATGGCCCCATCCTGGTCCCTGGGTGAAGAGTCACTCTTGAAAGTGTTTGTTTGTCTGTCTGCCCCCAACACCAGAGCTGTCCTCCGCGGCAGGGGGGCCAAGATATACAGAGACTCATGGAGCACCGTCTTGCCTCCGGACGCCAAGGGAAGGGGAAGGACCACTCTGGGCAGATGCGGTCCATGGCAGGGAGACACGCGGGCCATGGACTGAATGTTGTCTCCCAAGAAAGCTCTGAAGTCCTAAAGCCCCGTACCTGGGAACGCGACCTTATTGGGA
Source organism: Spilogale gracilis (assembly GCA_004023965.1). Taxonomy (NCBI): domain Eukaryota; kingdom Metazoa; phylum Chordata; class Mammalia; order Carnivora; family Mephitidae; genus Spilogale; species Spilogale gracilis. Next base: position 53,894 of record PITA01009245.1, on the reverse strand, counting down.
AATTGGGTCTTCGCAGGTGATCGAATTAAGATGAGGGCATTTGGGTGGGCGTGATGCAGGATATCTTTGTCCTTTTAAAAGGGAGAGAGATCTAGACACGGACATGCCTGGGGAATGCCACGTGAAGACTGGTGTGAAAATGTCGTAGCCGAGAGGCTGGGAGAGAGGGCTGGACCCATCCTTCCCCAACGCCCAGTCTCTGACTCCGGCCCCCAGAACCATGAGACAAGAGGGGTCCGTTGTGGCCTTTCTCCAGCCAGGCTGTGGTGCTTTGTGACAGTGGCCCAGACCTAATACCCTCCCTGTGACCCAAACATGTCACATCCTGGAGGTATTGTTCAAGATTCACTCACACGCCTGCAACAAAGCAACATGAAAATGCAGAGTCTCTGCTCGCCACTGGGCCAGAGGAAAGCTCAGGAGAGACTGTGGGCCCGGGGGAGTGGGGCAGAGGACATAAGAGGAGAAGATAGGCCAAGTATCACAGAGGTTTGGCCTTGATTAGAAGAACAATGGGAAGCACTGAAGGGTTAAGCGATAGAGCTGACCTTGGTCTTGGGGGGGCACTGCGACTACAGGGCGGAGCAGGGAAGGGGGCACCCTGGAGCTAGTGTCCAGGCTGGAGAGGACCGTGGGAGCCTGGGTGATGGCAAGTGGGGAAGTCACTGGTGAAATGCATATTAAACCACAATGAGATACCATGACACATCTTTTAGACTGGCTAAAATTATGGGGCACCTAGGTTGCTCAGTCGGTTGGATGTCTGTCTGACTCTTGATTTCAGCTCAGGTGGTGATCTCAGAGTCATAAGATCAAGCCCCAAGTCAGGCTCTATATTGGGCATGGAGTCGGCTTGAGATTCTCTCTCCCTTTGCCTCTGTCCCTGCCTCTACCCACCCCACCCCTATCCTGTGCACATGCTCTTCTCTCTCTCTCAAAATAAATAAAGACTAGCTAAAATAAGAAGACGGATCTTACCAAGGGCCAGTGTAACTATGAGCTAACTGGGGCTGCCATACACACGGGTCAAAGAGTAAAATAATTTATGCAGTTTGGAAAACAGCCTGGCAGTTTGCAAAAGTTGAACGTCCACTTCCCACAGGACCCAACCAACCCAAGAGAAAAGGAAATCTATGTCCTAAAAAGCCTGGCATGTGAATGCTCAGAGCCGCTTATTCCTAAGAGCCCCCAAACCAGAAACAGCCCAGATGTCCATCAACAGATGAATGGAAGAGCAAATTGGGGTACATCCATCTAAACCACAGCCAAAAGGGATGAGCTATTGGTAGGCACAACAACAGAGGTGAATTTTGAAATAAACACGTTGAGTAAAAGAAGCCAGACAAAGAAAGAGGGCACCTGCCAGCTTCCAGCCTGATAAACCTCTAAGTAATCTAAACTCATCCATACAGAAGAAGGTGGAGATGGCTGGGCTGCAAAGGAGGGGTCCCTGAGGGGCTCCGTAGCCGGACATCTGTGTTTGTTGTTTCGATGGCGGTGCTGTCCTCGAAGCCGACACTTACATAAATACTTAGCGAACCGCATCTGTAAACAGGCACCATTTACTATGTGTCCATTACTCCTCAATAGTCTCCTCATTACTCAATGAGTTTCAAATGTGATAGCTCATCTTTGAAAGAAGCATTCAAAAATAACATCAAAGGAAGTTCCTAAAAGGAGAGAAACAATAATAATAATAGGAGTAAAAACAATCCTGAGAGTCAGAGATTCCATACCAATGGGTCCAGAGCTGAGACATAGAAGATACAGAGAAAGAAAACAGAAGCAAACCAGGGAAAGAAACTTTTCAGAGACATGATAAATGTGCCCTTATTTGGCGAGAAGGGTCTCTGCGGATATGATAAAGAAGACAAGATTCTGGATTGTCCGTGTGGGTTCTTGATACCATTCCAAGTGTCCTCATGAGAGGGAGGCAAGGGGAGAGCAGGTGACAAGTTCTGGGGGGAGGAGTGGCCATAAACACCAAGGAACACCGGTCACTAGAGGCTGGTGGGAGGGGCGCAGCCCGGCTGACACCCCATCTCAGATCTGTGACTGTGACCCAGCCGTGAGAGAACACCCTTCTGCTGTCATAAGCATGTCGTAAGTCATTTGTCACAGCAGCCCTGGGAACCCAATACACCTACTCACGGCACAACACGGAGCTCCCCCATCACAGCGCGTCCAGCTACACTCCCGATCCCGTGGGCATAGCAATGTGAAAACGAATGCACCCAAACTATTGATATGATCACAGGTGGGAGGGGAAGCAAGAGGAGCGCCTATGTATGTGGTGACGCACAGAGATGCAGGGACACGCCGAGGGCAGCATCCAAGGGGACAGAGATCGGCCTGAGGGTGGGACGTCCGCAAGGGAGGGTTGTGGGCATGTTTATGTTGTTGGCTTCCCCTGCATCTCTGAATTCCCCTGCCGAGTTTGGGGGCTCCCCCTCCCCTGAGTCTTGAAGGACAGCAAAAGCTTTCCCAGCCTCTCTTGCAAGTTGGGATGTAGGTACACGACCAGGATTTCCCATCAGACATTCCCACACGGGCTTTTGACTCAGACGCTGGCGAGCACCTGGCAGCTGTCCCGGTGCTGGTGGCCGCTGTGTCCGGCTCCCTGGTGCACTGGGGACAACGTGGTGCCCACTCCGCAGCGTGCGCCCAGCAGCAGCACCGAGCCCTGCACCCAGTGGGGCAGCAGTGGGGTCCGCTGTGCACCCCCATCCCATCTGCAGAGACCAGAGTGTTGCATCACAGCCTTGGGGGCACCGACTTTCCCCGGGTTCCAGTGCCGTCTCTAAGGGCCGTGTGTGCACAGGGGGCATCTGTCCAGTCCTTCAGCAAGGGCTGATTGTTCAGTCTGCCTAGGCCAGGCGCCATGGCACCCTCGATCATCTGACATCATCTCCCCTGACTTCCATTCCAGTTGCTAAAATGTCCATGAGCCTCAAAAAAACAAAAAACAAAAAAACAAAAAACAAAAAACAAAAACAAAAACAAAAATAAAAAAAACCTGGAATCAAAAAAGTGACCCTCAGGGAAGTAAAAAGGTCACCTCCTTACCGTCTGAATCACTCCAGTCTGGGAAGGGAACACAGCTCAGTGCCCGGAAGGGCAGCCAGCCACCACCCACATGGTCTCTGCCTCCTAGGGGGGCCCCCTCGTCTATTTCTGGCAACAGGGAGCTCTGGATCCCGCTTGCAGCTCGACGTTCTCAGGGTTCATGACAGAGGGGCATTTAGGAAGGCGGTGCTTATTCATGGGGCAGGAACAACAGGACATGCTTGCTGTCACCGTGACCCCAGGGCAGGTCCTCCCTCGGCCCCAGAGCACCCCTGTGCCCCGTCACCAGGATGCTCTGTGACCCACCAAGAAGCACGGGGGCCCACTGCTCCCTAGTGGGGGTGGGAAGAGAGAAGTCCAGCCCAAAGTACCCAGGTTTCCGCACTGCGTGCAGGGTGGGTGGCTTTGAGGTGTCCCTCCCAGGCTCTAGCTCCCGCTGGGGCCACCCCACGGCCCCATGTAAGGGCTGCCCCGGTGCCCCACCTCCTACGATCCCAAGTGGCCTTTCTCAGAGCACGGCGTGGCTCTGTGGGGACTGGGCTGCCCGACGTGTTCTGTAGCTGCCACTCTCCCTAGGCAGGTCACTCTCCCTGTGGATGATCCTAGTGTCACTCTCTTCACAGAGATGCGACCAGGCGGCCAGGTGATGAAATGGAGGAGAGGGTCTTCTCCTGCCTCGGAAGAGCTCAGGGAGGGGGCTGTTCATCTCTGGGCCATAAAAAAGCCCTGGATGAGCACACGAGAACAAATCTGACCCCAGGGGGTGTTGGATGGACAGATGGATGGATGGATGGATGGATGGATGGATGGATGTGTGAGAATTCTGGGAAAGCCACAAGGCACCGTGGAAAAGATGCAATTGGAAATCAGAAAGCAACTGAGTTCACAAACATCTGTAGCCTTTCTTGAGCAGTTATTGAGCACCAAGTGTGTGCCCCCTTTTGGATCAGTGGGTGGCGTGGATCAGACACGGCCCTTGCCTTCACGGAGCTATGAGTTCATGGTGGACACAGGGGACACACAGGTGAGCAAGCTCACAGCCCTGCACACGGTGGGCATCCCCCAGAAGAGCCCCCCAGGGGACACAGGATAGCAGGCAGAGGTGGAGGGCACCTACTTAGCCGGGATGGCAGAGCAGGCTCTCCGGGGAGGAGCCCCTGAAGCTGTGACTGGGGATTCAGGAGAAGAGAGCTTGGCCAGGGGGTCAGAAGGAAGCACATTCCTAGGGGAGGGACTGCAGTGCCAGTGTCCTGGGCAGGAAAGCGTTGGCTGGGCCGCTGGGCCTGGGGCTGGATTTTCTTTTAGATGGGAGGGTGATTTACTGTCTTTCAAAACCCTCTGGACAGAACACAGATCGCTAGTTGCTGGTCAGTAAGGGAGGCCTGAGCACAATGGGGCTCCCACGTAGGGCATTGCACTGTTCTGGGGGGGCACTGGGGTGCCGGGTCCACGAGTCCGTATTTATCAAAATCCACAGACTGGGACAATGCCAACAGTAAACTGTACTGTGTGCACGTTTGGGGGGGGGGTTTGTTGTTTTTTTAAGTTTTTTAATTACAAACCAATTCCTTTGGCAGCTGCGAGGAGGAAGGGGAGGATGAAGGGGAGGAGGAAGGGGAGGAGGAAGGGGAGGAGGGGCGGGCGGGGACACGGGAGACCAGCTGGGGCCCCTGCAGTGACCTCAGCGAGGGTGGCGGGGTCATGGACCTGAGCTCAAGTTGTTGACCTCAGGGAGCTCCCAGTTTCCTGGTTGAGGGCACGGCGATGATTTCCCCCGGGGAGGCTGACCCTGTGGGTGGAGTGACACAGTAACCTGCCTTGGGGGCGTGGCTTGAGCAACGGCTCAGCACTCCGGAGCCTGGCTGGTTATGCTTTGCCAAGACCCTGGCGGTGGTGGCCACTGACCTCAGGGGGCCCCGAGGGGAGCTCTCCGGCCGGGTAGCCTCCGCAGGCCGGGAGGGGCCAGGAGCTGCGTTCAGAAAACAGACCTGAAAGTAACCCCAAGGGGAATCACTGAAGGGTGAAGGGCACCCAGATGCAGGCCCCAGCGTGTGGATCCAGCCACCCTGGGCAGAGGAATGTGCCCAGGATGTTAGGGATTTAGCGTGCTTCTCTCCCAGGGAGGCCGGAGTATTGGTGTTGGGGTGGGGGGCAGACAGGTCCCAGGGACAGCCTGTCTTGTGGGGCGACCCACTGTCACCCTGCGTCATGCAGCCCAGAGCATCAGGGTGGAGAGGCCCGGACTCCTACTCCAACGCAGCCTCCCTTGAGCTGGGCGACTCTGGGCCAAAGACTCAACCTCTCTGTTCCATTATGACTCCAGTGAGGGGCGCTGAGGTGGCTCAGTCGATTAAGCATCTGCCTTCAGTTCAGGTCATGACCCCTGGGTCCTGGGATCGAGCCCCACGTTGGACTCTCTGCTCAGTGGGGAGTCTGCTTCTCCCTCTGGCTGCTGCTCCCCTGCTCATTCTCTCTCTTTCTGTCAAATAAATAAAATCTTAAAAAAAATAAAATAAAATAAGGCTCCAATGAGGAGCACATGGGAATGGACCTCAGTGAACTGAAGATATTCTAGCGACATTGGGGTGAAGAGGGTACGGAGGCTGCTGCTGAAGGGTTGGCCACTGAGTCAGCAGAAACTCATCAAAGACCCCGCGTCATGGCGCCCCTCGATCCCCAGCAGCACTGGGGTTTGGCGCACGGACCCGAGCGGGGAGCACACGGGGAGGCCACAGCAGGTGCAGCTTCGGTGGAAAACAATCCGGCTGCTTCCTCAAAAAGGTAAACAGAGGGCTACTGCCTGACCCAGCAATTCCACTCCTGAGACGTGCCCCAAAGCACTGAAAACAGAAGCTCAGGTCCTTTCACGGGCATGTTCATAGCTGCATGGCTCACAGCAGGTGGAAAGCAGAGACAGTCCAAATGTCCCCCAATATGAATGGATGAACAAAGGTGGACTATTGCTCGGCTGTAAACAGCACAGAAGCACAGATCCCTGCTATGTGGGGGAACCTTGAAAACATTAGGTGGAGTGAAAGGAGTCAGCCCCAAAGGTCACAGATTGTGTGAATGGACTGGTAGGAAATATCCAGAATAAGTTAATCCCCAAGCACCAGCAGGTGGACGGCTGCCAGTGGCTGGGGAGCAGGGGAGTGGGGAGTGACTGCCACAGGGTGTGGGGTTTCCTTTGGGGGAACAGAAATGTTTTGGAACCAGACAGAGGAGATTGTACAATGTGGTGAGTCTGCTCAATGACAATGAACTTTTAAATGTTTATATTCTGCTTTTTGTAAAGGCAGGGAGGGGAGAGCGTTTATGGTCCATACTGCCAGGAAGAGAGGACTCATCCAGTGAGGGGCAGGACTCCCCAAATCCCCACTCAACTGCCCGTGGCCCCATGGCAGACATGACATCCCAGTTCACCACAAGGAGCCCAGGACCCTCCCCAAGCTAGAGCCTCTGTGTTGGTGCCGGGCTGGAGGTCAGTTCTGCCCCTGTTAGGGACCCTCGTCTGCCTGCTGCTGGGCCGGCACCACACCCCTGAGCTCACCTGAGCCTCACGCCCCACCAGGCGGGAGTATCACCCCCGTGGTACAAGGGGAAGCTGACCTGGAGAGCAGAATCTAAAATCATGCACATGAGCGACCCCAGTGTCAAGTGTCGGGGTTCGGGAGCCCCTGAGGAAAGATGGGTCTGGGGCACTTGGAGATCACAGACAGGAAGTGAGGGACTGCTGAGCCCCGAGCTGGGGGTGGGGTGGGGTGGGAGCCTTCTGGAGCAGGTGCATCGCAAGGGGAAGGCAGCCCAAGTGAGGGAGGGTCAGCTAGGAGCGCGCAGAGAGAGCCCTAGCTGGGGCGCACAGGGGCTGCAGACCTAGGCGATGAAGAGGCCGCTGGTAGACACATGGGACAGGAGTTCCCATCCAGGAATGGTCGCCCTCCCCACGGAGTCTCCCCTGAGCCTGGGGGGCCCACAGCACCACCTCTGGTGGCTAAGCAGACAGAACCCAAATTTGGGATTAGGGAGGGCAAATGGCGGTGGGGAGGGACATCGAATTAGATGTCCCTCCAGCTCCTCGTCCCTACACCTCCTCCAACATTTTAGCCAATCTCCCCAGCCCTCCTTCTTCCACCCCCTCTTACTCAGGTCCTTGGAGGAGAAGCTACGGCAGATGTAGCCCACCTCTACTGCTCACCGGACCCCCGCTCCGATCTTCAGATTCCTGGTGAAGATGAAGAGGAAGGGGCACCTGGGTGGCTCAGTTGGTTAAGCGACTGCCTTCGGCTCGGGTCATGATCCTGGAGACCCGGGATCGAGTCCCACATTGGGCTCCCTGCTCAGCGGGAAGCCTGCTTCTCCCCCCCCACTCCCCCTGCTTGTGTTCCCTCTCTGGCTGTGTTTCTCTCTGTCAAATAAATAAAATCTTAAAAAAAAAAAAAAAAGAAGATGAAGAGGAAGAGGAGAAGAGAGTGGCGGGGGGGAGTAGAGAGGACTCGGGGCTGTGCCAGCACGGGGTGCCCCCAGGGGCTAACCAGACAGCCAGGTGCCCCAGTGGGGACCGTGCTAGGGGGACCCAGGTTCCATGGGGGAGATAGAGGACCCTGGGCAGAGCCTGCTCCCTGGGGACCCTGGCTCAACCGTCAGTCCTAGGAGAAGAGGGTCTGAGGGATGCCAGGAACTAGCTTCCCCTCCTCACCCTGGATTTCCCAGCCTCTGGGAGTGAGTAATCCCCACCCCCCCAGGACTGGTTTCAGCCCCAGGGCTAAGGACACAGTGAGGAAGCATGGCCAGGCTGGCAGGCAGACCGAGGGCTCCTTTCCTCCAAGCCTGGGGTGCTCAACAGCCTGGCAGGCCCAAAGGGACCAGGATTCACTACGTGCCTCCCAGAGCAGCAAGGAGATGGACAGAGGGACTGAGGAGGGGCTGGCCTCACAGCTGTCTCCGCCGCCCCCTGGAGCCCCTCTCCCGCCCACATCTTGATCTCACTCACTGTCTGAATCTGCGAGGGTTAGGTGCTGCAGGAAACCGCAGTCCAACAGAAACTGCGGGGGGAACTCCCACATCCCAAAGTTAAGCAAAAACAGATGGGCTTTTATGCTGCAGGGTTTCCCCGTGTCTGACGAGAATAAAACACATATGCACATACAAGCTATGAAACACGAATCATGTCATTTTAGTCATCCCACCTATGACTTAAACGTGCTGATATTTGCATTTAAAACTGTCAAGGAGCGATGTGAAGATTAAATGGTAAAATGCACACTGATCCTTTACATTTTTAAACTTTCTTTCCTTAGAACGACATTAAATCGCCAACAGTGTCACCGTCAGGCCTTGGGCAGCCACAGGGCCGGAGCTGGGCCCGCGCTCAAGGTCAGGGCCTCTCTCAGGGCGGTCTGTGTAGGGGCCTCTGGGAGCAGTGGGGAGCAGAGTGGGGGGGGGCGCAGCAACTGGGATACGCTCTGTAGGGCTCACAGGTGTGGCTCTCCCGGCCAGCGAGGCACAATTACAGGCTTTGCATATGTTTGGCTATGCATCAGAGTCAGAGCTTACCTTTCTATTGTGCCTTCTGATTTTCCAGGACTCCTCTGGGGCGTGTGTGACAGGTCAGCCCTTCCAAATCACAGGGAACGGGGGATGACTTTCTGGTCAGGACTGCAGAGTTCTGTACAAAAGGACAGCCCAGTCCTGGGGGTCAGTGACAAGGGCCTTCCTAGGCAGTGGGGTGAGGGGTGGGAGTGACAACCCTGACCTCACACGCAGATGTTGGAGAGACATTCCAGAACACTGAGGTGGAAGGACAGAACTATATAAACAAGCATAGGTACATACATGTCTGTAGCTTGCTTTTCTGTTGTTCTCTCTGAACACGGGTGCGCCGGCTGGAGCTGGGATTGGGGCAGGCCTGAGCCCCTCTGTGGGCCCCAACGGAACACACCCAGTGGGGAGGAATACAACAAGCCAGTGGCCGTGATCATTTTGCAGAAAGTGTTCAGCCAAATTTCCTCATAGCAAAAATGAAGGCTAGAAAGCATGCTAACACAGATAAAAGTTATAGGGGGTTGTTCCTGAGTCCACATGGGGCTCCTTTTGAAATGGTTCCCCACCCAGGTTCTGCCTCTAAGCTGGGACTAGCCCCAGGGGCAGACTTCTCCCAGGCAAGGGTGTGTTGGATGCATTCACCTCTGTTGAACAACGGAAAGCCTAGTTATGTGGATGTCTGATTTATCAGTGCATGGGTGACTGGGTAAGTGGATGGATGGAAGGATGGAAGGAAGGAAGGAAGGATGGATGGAAGGAAGGAAGGAAGGAAGGAAGGAAGGAAGGAAGGAAGGAAGGAAGGGAGGGAGGGATGGGTTAGTGTATGAATGGGTGAACGGGTTGGTTAAAGGTTGGATGGTTGGATGGTGGGTATTTGGATGAAAGGGTAGATACACCTATAGGTGAATGAAAAAGTAGATGATTGTTTTATAAGATTTAAAGTTTGTTTTGATGGCAAGACACAACACAATGACAATTGTATGGATGAAAGATAGAACATTTTGTTACTTTCATTCCAAATGTGTGAATCCCTCCAGGCAGGTCCACACAAGGGGTTGTCCCCAGGGACAGGGCAGCAGCCCTGGAATTGCAGGGAGAAACTTACCTAAGGCAAGCAGGGGTGGGCTTTGCTAGGGTTCCCAGACTCCTTGTGGATTGGCTTATTCAAGTTGCAGAGTATGGGGGCTGTCCACAGTTATTCGACACCTGGCCCCCCCAAGGGATTAGGTACACAGTGGCCTAGAGTGTGAGAACCCAGCAAGGGAAGTGTCAGAACGTGAACTTAACCGCTAACAAAAGTTGACCAGCCTCCAACCAGAGCTTCAAAAGTGGATCAAGATGGTATTGTTCAATAGCTACATTACAGGGCGCCTGGGTGGCTCAGTTGGTTCAGCATCTGCCTTCATCGGCTCGGGTCATGATCCCGGGGCCCTGGGAACGAGCCCCACATCATCATACCAGCTGGGGACTTCGAGAAGTCTCTGTTTTGATGGGTCTCAACATGCTTTGGTCTTCATGAGCTGAGGAGGGCAATAGATCCTCTCAGCCAGAAATGACACACACCTCATGCAACCCTGCAACCCATTTAGCAGGGCCCGTGCAGCCTCTCCCCGGAGCCCTGTCCCCACCTGGGAAGTGAGAACTCTCAGGGTAAGGAGTCCTAATGTGGTAGGGCAGGCCAGTACCATGGGGACTCATCTGAGGCAGCCAGGCCGGGGAGGGACTTGACTCAAGTCTATGCAAGCAGTCCACAGTCAGGCCCAGATTCCAATACATCTTTCTGGGACTCAGTTTCCCTATCTCCATGAGGATGGAGTGGAACTTGATCACTCTTGGTAGACTTGCTTCAGAGACGGTAACAGGGATAGGGGAGACCAGCGGGTGGGGTTCTGACCCTCCTATGTATTCCCCAATTGCCCTGTATCTAGTCTCTTTTGAAGGAAAGGTTTAAGACCTCAACGATGAATACAAGTGAAAGCCCGGCACTTGCAGCTTTGAAGCTGCTGGAAAGGGTAAGTGCTAAGATTCGCAAGGCACCAAGTCTCTGGAGTGAAGCCAAGAAAACCAATCAGTGAGGAAGTGGGAGGGAGCCCTTGCCGAGCATTCCCAGATCCGGCTGTGGGGGGCCGAGGGGGGGCCACAGACTTCACACACCACCAGAAAACAAGACGGGGAAGCGTGCTCCTTCTCCAAAGTTGTTTCCTCGTTTCTGCCACTTGGGAGGCAGGCTGACTGTTTACACTAAAATTCAGACTTCAGAACAATCCCGTGGGGGAACTAATGAGAAGAGATAAATGTTGTATTAGACAAACTTACTTACAGAGCGTGCCAGCTGCTGACCACAATGCCAAAAGGAAGAATGCTAGTTTTGGGGGGTATCCTGCTAAGCAATCCACTTTTCACATCCATGATTACATTTGATTGAGAACGGGGATAGCATAGTGGTTCGGACACAGACTTTGGAGCTAGTCTGCCTGGGTTCCTTCGAGGATTAGCTCAGTTCATCCATTTAGGGGCTTAGAAAAACTCCTGCCACAGAAAACAAGTAATAGTTGGGCCAGGGCTGTAATCAATCCTCACCACTCCCCCCTCTGACACTTGTCACGATCTCTACTCCATCTCCCAGCTCAGAGAGGTTAAGCCACTTCCCTGAGGCCCTTAGGCAGGGACTACAGGGGCGGGGATCCACGATCTGCAGCTTTGGAGCCCTGGACACCTTTGCTACCACGTCGCTCTAGAAAGCAGCCGGTCCACACAATAGAACATTCCTTGGGCTGACCTGGAAATCTGCCATGTGGCTCACTGAGCTCTCAAGGTTCACAGGGCAGATCGAGCCCTGGGTTGCCGCAGCCATCCCAGCCTGGTCTCTACAAGCATGGGTTCTAGAAACTGTAGCCGGACTGGCCCGGTCGCTGGGCAGGAGCGCTGGGCTGGGCTGGAGGTGGAGGGAGGAAGTGCCCAGGAGGGCGGTGACATCACCACCCAGCCCTTGAAAGATGAGCTGTTCCCTCCGCCACTTCAGCTCGGCTCCCTGTCTCTTAGGAGGGTGGAGGACATCAGGCAGCCCTGCCGGACTGAGCGTGTGCCCGAAGTGCCCCTGTGGCTCACTCTGGACAAGGGGGTCCCAGGCAGGGGCTGGTCCAGTCGCCTCACCACTGCCACGAGGACAGGAGGTCCCAGCACAAGGAGAGAGCCAGCCGGCAGGTAAGTGACCCTGGGCTGATTTCCCGGCTGGGGATAAAGTCCCCTTCCTCTCCCAGTCCTGACAAGTCACTAGAAGGACTCCCAGTGGAGGAACGGTCTTTTTTGTTCTAGGTTTGTCTTCTCCCTGAATCGAGACAGGCATGTGTGCATTTGTGTGAACAATTTAGGGGTTTGGTTTTTGTGGGCTCTGGGCAGCTGCCTCGGACTTCAGCGACAGGGGGTCAGCTGGGCCCCGTGTGACCCTGGACAAGTTGCTTGGTCTCTCTCTGAGCCTCAGTCTCTCTGTCTGCAAAGCACCCTGCTTGTTGGCTCCCCGGGGCGACAGGGCTTCAGTCAGTGGGCAGAGGCAAGAGGGTGTGTGAATGCCAGATGTGCACGGAGGGCAGGCTGAAAGCTTCTCAGTCCCGGTCCCCGTCCTGGTGCTGGCTGTCCAGGGCAGAGGGACAAACGGGGACACTGGTTCAGAGCCTGGGCTTAGCACGGGTTGGAGTCCCAGCTCTGCTCTCATTCCCTACGTAACATTTTCAAGCAAATTCTTTTTCCCCCCGTTTCCTGAGCATGGAGAGGACGTGGCAGGTGGTGGAAGGGTAGACCCAGGCTCGTGCCTGCCTGTGGAGCCCACAGCTGTGGTCGGGGCTCTGGGAGGGCTGCAGAGGGCAGGTAGCCGCCTGAGCCTGGGTCGGGGTGGGCCACTTGCGTAGCTCTGGTGGGCAGGTTAGAACGAGTCTCCCTGAGTCACAGGCTGTCTCTGGCTCCGTCGCACAGGAAGTGGGAGCGCTGGCCCACGTGTGGAGCCATGGGGGGCCCTGGGCCAAGAGAGAGAAGGGCTCGGGCCGGGGTGAGCAACCCCCGAGGACACTGCCCACTCCCTCTTCTATGGAGGAAAGCCATTCTGGGTCCTTGCCTGGCAGCGCGGGGAGAAGGGGAGCCCCACAAGCTTAAGGAAAGAGTGTGCCATTTCCCTCTGCGTGGGGTGGAAGGCAGGCAGGTCTGGGGAACAGCCAGGGGAAGAGATTTGGGAAAACATTGAAAACAAGAAGGATCCCATGCCATCCCCTCCCGCGAAACCATAGGGCTCCATTCCAGCTCTGCCCCAAGTCACAAAATCCCTGCGATCCCGTGCGCCAAGCCCCTCCGGGTAGAAGTGAAGGTTGCTCGGGCCCAGGGAGGGGCGGGTTATGTCTCAGGGGAAGGTTCAGATGACTGGTGACTATAGAGTTGGGGGGCGTGTCTAAGGACTTGGGATTAGACTGAATTGGAGAGATGCCGGCCACGCAGGGACCACACAGGGGAAACAGCCGTGCCACGTGGTCTTGGCTACCACAGTGACAGCATGTGGCCTGCATGTTCAGAGCGGGTCAGAGGGACTTGGTTTTCAGAATGAAAGCAGGGCTCCTCTCTCGGATCACGGCTGCCTTCCCTTCTCGGAGAACCGTGCTCAGCGTAACCCGTGCTCCAGTCACCACCTGCTGAATGACCAGATGGGTGCGTGGATGGCTAGCATTCCTAAGTGACAGAGGCCCATCTGAAAAGGCTACACACTGTGATTTCAGTTAAATGATCTTCGGGAAAAGGCAAAACTATGGGGATTGTAAAAAAGATCTGTAGCTGCCGGGGGTCAGAGGCAGGGAGGGGTGAATAGGGAGAGCATGGCATGTAGGAGTCTGTAGTGGAGGATACACATCATCACACATCTGTCCCCACCCACAGAACGTACAAGGGAGCCCCGTGGACTTTGGGAGATAATGACGTGCCAATACCGGTATTCACTGGAGGAAATGCACCCCTCTGCAGGAGGTGTTGATTTTGGGGGAGGCTGTGGATGTGGGGGGCAGGGGGCTTATAGGAAGTCTCTGTACTTTCTGCTCAATTTTTCTGTGAACCTAAAAGTGCCCTGAAAAAAACTGAGCCTATTAAAAAAAAAAAAAAAGACGTAAAGCGGATCTCCGTGTTGCTTTGAAGATTCGGAAGGTACTTAGGGTAGCTCAAGACCATGAGTCAAATGATCAGAACCTACCCCGAGTGCATCGCTGCCAATATCTCCCCAGTCTAGGAACCCCCTGACCTGTGAGTATCTTTCTTAGTGCACATGCTTCCAGGGATGGGGAGCTCACTACTTCACCGGCCAGCCAGCTCCATCTCAGGAGAGTTCTATGGTTAAATCCTTCCTTAGCAGGAGCTAAGCTCCTCTCCCACTGAACAATGATCCACTTTCTATTTCTTGGAGCTGGAGGGCGCAAATTCTAGTCCTCGTCGGCCCTCTCTGAGCTGAACATCCACAGCTCCTTCACCAAGACACACTTTCTCCTGAAAACCCAAAGAGTCAGCTGCCTCTTTGACTCTGTCATCAAAGTGGGATCTGGAGGCTACTGGAGGCTAGGAAAATATGAGTCCTTCCTCCGGCCCCCACCCTGCCCTGACAGATCATCACAGCATAAAGCAGGATGGAACACACACATGAGTTCTGGGTTCAGATCCTGACTGTTTACTGGTTAGGGAGACTCTCTGAGCCTGCTTTCTTTATTGTGCAATGGGGATCAACCTTCCTGTTTCTGAGGACCGTGGTGAGCCGTAACTCACACGGCGCTGGTGTCGTGTAAGCAGACATCAGTCTCACTCCAGGTGTCCACCGAGCGGAGGGACAGGCTACAGGGGGCAAGAACAGGTTCTGGGACCATCAGTGGTGTTGTCTTTGCCCTACAACGGGGTCCCTGCATCTTGGGGATTCCAGGGGAAAACGGCACCATAGCACGCATGCATTGATGTTCCCAGGCAACACATCCTCGGGTGGTGAGAGCAGGAGGCCCGTCATACTTCCAGGTTCCAACTCTAGGTTTCCGGCTCCCCACCCGCAGCGAGCCTCCTGGTCTCTGGATCCTGTGGAGGGTGGTCAGGTGAGGCACAGAGACCTGGCTTCCAGACCCCAGTCCACACTCACCAGACAGCAGAGAGACCTCAGACCAGTCACTTCGCTCCTCTGGGCCTCACGGGGCCGCATCTGAAAACCCGCGCTCTCTGGACCGAACAGCCCACAGGATGTTGTCAACTATGGCATGCCTGTCACCTCAGTTGTGCTGGTCTGTAGCCGTGACTCCGTGTCCCACCTTCCCGAAGGTTCCCTGAACGACCACACCCCTGCACGGGCATTGCTTGGCAGGGAAAGACTAGCTACTTCCAGACCTGACCATGCATCGTCCGTGGGGAGGCTGGCTCCCTCCTCCCGCCACCTGCAGACCGCAGGGCCCTGTCCTGGGACTCTTGCTCCTAGCAGCTCTGGGGATTGTGAAGCATGTGGGCCTCTGTCCACATTTGGGAGACAAACTGCCTTTGCAAAGGGCTTTCTGAGGGGAGCAAAGTTGAAGAGAAATCAGGCCCTGTCCCCGCCCGGGACCAAAGCTGCCCTCCCCAGTGGGTGTTGTTAAATGTCAGCTAGTAAATGGGGCTGGGAGAGGGGGCCGCTGGGCTCTCTTCTGACCAGAAATGTCCAGAAATGAATGGCTGGAATGCAAGAACATAGCAGGGAAATGAAATGCTGGACGGGACAGGAATGGGATGCTCAGCAGAGGCAAAGGCTTGCAGACAATGAGGTCTGCACAGATGGTCTGTGGTAGCAGAAACAAAGGGAAGCAGGGGACTCGAAGGAATTAGAGCACGAGGAGCAAAAACCCCTATGGCAGCGATGCCTCGCCCCCTCCCTGCCCTCTCCCTTCTCCTCCTCCTCCTAGCTCTGAAGCCATCCGCAGGGACCAAATCCCACCCCTGCTCCTCCCCAGCCTCATGACCTAGGACAACCCCTTAGCCTCTCCTAGGCTTGGTTCATTCAGCTACAAATAATCATAGAACTGGGAACCTCCTAAAAGGAACTGGGAGCTGCCTTCCGTGTCCGGTGTCTTCGAAGTGGGTGGTTGATTTGTTAAAGGCAGCAGGGCGACTGTGGGTCCTCCTCCTCCAACGGCAGGTTCACACACAGTGCACACTCAGAGAATGTCTGGAAGGAGCTGGGGGGCAGACCTGACTGAGTGCCTAGCTCTGAGAGGCGGCCCGGGGTGGGGTCAGAGCCGGGAGCCAGGCTTCCTGGTCACTGTCTGCACTTTCCTACTCTTTGAAATTCTTATTATAAGCATGCATATCCCTTTGCAGAATATATATATATATTATATAATATTGAAGTGGAAATAAGGAGACAAAATCCTCCAAGATTCCCACTCTCCACAGCCTACGTCTGTCCTGTAGATGAAAGGAGGGGAAATTTCCCACATTGGTGCAGGGACCCGGGCGGGAGCCAGGGCAAGGAAGAGGTTGCAACAGAACAAGAGGGACCCTAAGGCACAGGCCTGCCCTCTGATTCATTTGTGAGTTTTTGAGGAGTACATTGGCTGAGCATCTACTACCTGGGGCGGGGGTCTGTGTTGGACCCCAGGGTGCTGCTGGGGACCCAGCATACTGACTCTGCTGCCTACATGTCCCCACATACAGCTTGTGACACGTCTATCATGTCTGACTTCTCTTTGTGGGCAAGTTTCAAGTCTTTCCCATGAGGGTCCCAGACCCGGGGAGATGACACAGGAGACTGCGCGGTGCCCCCGAAGTGTATCTCAGCCCCACCTCTGGGCTCCCTTCCCACCCACACCTCCACAAGCGTCCCTTCTGATGAATCACAAGAAGAGATGCTCTTCCCCCTTGGGAGTCAAGGAAATGTCTCTAGAGCTAAAACGGAGCTAGTCAGAGGCCAGGCGAGGCTGGGAGCTGGTCTGGCGCTTCTCATGAGGACATCATGCCTTCCTGGAGAGGCAATGGTATCAAGATAAGGACCCCTCAGCCTGGGTGCTCCCCACAGGGGGACATAATCCGGAAGCCCTAGCTGGGAGCCGACAGCCCTGGCGGGGACCCCTTGTGTGTCCTGGCCGTGGACCCATGTTTACTCTAAGAATAAGTATCAGCCACAGGGACTTTCCTTGTAAACGGCCAGGAGAACTTTTTCAAGAGTCTGTTTTGGACTGCGTTAGCTGCAGCTGAGGGGGCAGAGGTGGGTCCCCCGGGGGCAGTCACCACACAGAGAAACCCTTCCATCTGAGGGACCCTGGAAACGACGGTCATTCCTGAGGCGGGAAAGGGAGCTGGGCCGTCATGGGGTCCTGGGTGCCAGGGGTGACCGGCTAGGTCCTCACCACATCCTGCACATCGGAGATGAAGCCCCTTATCCGATGAGTGGGGGGACCCAGGCGCAGAGAGGGGACCCCTCCCTTGATACCACACCGTGAGGTAAATGCCAGAGCTGGGATCTGAAGGTCGCCAGAGAGACTCTATCCGCCAAGGTCTTCTGCTACACAGCAAATTTGCCTCCCATGTCCCAGCTGGCCAGACCTAGGGCAACCAGGGGAGGGAGCTCAATAAACCAGAGGCAGGAGCACACACCTGGGGGGCTCAGTCGGTTAAGCATCTGCCTTTGGCTCAGGTCACGATCCCGAAGTCCTGGGATTGAGTCCCACATCTGGCTCCCTGCTCAGCAAAAAAAAAAAAAAAAAAAACAGATTCAGGCAACAGAGAAACAAAGGAAAACAAGGCTGGCTTCAGGTTTTCTGCAACAACAAATACACGGGACCCCAACAGAAGAACACCTACAGAATCAGAAGGGAAACGGGCTGTGATGCTGAATGGCCCTCCATGAGCAAACGCAGCAGAAAGACATGCTCAGATCTGAGAGGTTCACAAAACATGCCGCCCCTGCAACTGTCAGGGGAAAAAAATCACTCAGACATAACCCAGGAGACAGAGGCATGAATCAAGATCTAGAACAGAGGTTGGGGAAGGATTTGCTTCTGCCCTTCTCTTTTGTTTCACGGGGCTCCCAAATTCAGGAAATCAGTCTGAGCCCTCTGACCCTGAGGGCTTATGCCCGGTAGAAAACCTTGATCTTCCCAGAAGTTTCCTCAGCGGCAACTCCTCGGGGTACTTTTCCCTGGGTTTTAGAAGCTGAATCCACCTGCTTAGAGCCTGTGGTTGGGTAAACAGGAAACCACTAAGGACAGTTCATGAATACTTTAAACATTACATTTTAAAGGAAAACATGGTTGTGTATTTATCAGTTTTTATGTAAGCAAGTCTTCTCCCTTTGAACACAAGTTGGCTGATTATCTTCCTTACATAAGCTCACCTATAATTCATTCCCTATGTTTTTTAAAATAGGAGAAAACATTTAGCTTATTTAAATATCTTCATTACAAAAGTAATATATACCCTTCATAGAAAAATTGGAGGCTACTACAAAGAATAAAGAAAATGCAAAAGCAACCCAGGGTCCCTGGCTCAAAGGCAAACACTATCAGTTAATAATCTGGTATTTTGCCTACCATGTTGTCTATAAAATTTAGTGCTCTGCTTTTTTTTTTTTTTGGTAAACTGGAGCATCATTTTTCCTAATGATTCATTTATTTATTTGAGAGAGACAGAAAGAGAGAGAGTCTCAAGCAGACCCCCTGCTGAGACCAACAGGGGATGCGATCTTACAACCCTGAGATAATGACCTGAGCCGAAACCCAGAGTGTGATGCTTAACTGACTGAGCCCCCCAGGAGTCCCTGGAGCATCATGTTTAATATATTTAATCAATTTCCTGGTCCTAAATATTTTGGTTTTTCTTACTTTCCTCTTCAAAATGCGTGATGCTTTTCCTCTCCTTTTCATTCTTCTCAGAAATACCAAGCAAAACAAAAGGAAATTTTTTAGGTTCCTGATTTGCTTCATTGAAGTATCCAAATTGAATTTTCTGGAGACAGGTTTGGGAACCACTCCAGCCTCTCTTGCCTGACTATATTCAGAGAAGATGCCCAAGCCACATCTGCCCGTCTTTCTCAGTCAGACCAGCCCCCTAAAATGCTTGCAAATTGGATTGTTTTTATGTCGTGCTGTTCATGATTGGTGCCTCCAGGAACCAGAGCCAGGCAGCCAGAGACTGGAGTGGGGGGGGATCTGGCATCTCATCAGATGCAAATTCTTACTAACAGCAGTCCTTACTGAGAACCTATTAAAAACCGATCCCATGTCCCCAATAAGGAAACTGAGGCTCAGAGAGGCTTAGAGACCTGGCAGTAAGCAGGGACACGGGACCGTGGCCTGCATTTCTCCTGCGGCGGGCTGCAGAGCAGACTGTATGGGAGGGTGAGAAATTTGGCCTCTGTCTAGCACTGATTCACAGTGGGCCAGGTGGGGCATCTCAGAAACCTTTACTTCTAGTCCCCAAACTGGAAAACACAAGGGATGAGACAAGCTTGTGCACGTCTGAAATTCTCCTTGATCCCGTCTCAGGAAGTGGGAATTTTCGACCTGCTTTAGCACCAGAAATGATGACTCCTGGGGAAACTACAGCCCACCCCCCACCCAGCAGGGTCTGCAAAGTTCTCAGAGCCCTGGGCAAGGTTGCAAGACCCTTCGTGGCAACTGGGTTGTAGACCACGGTTCCTGAGCAAGGTTATACAAAGAGAAAACAGTGCTCCAATGTTCAACCCCCTTTCTCCACCCTACCCCAACCCACACACACACACATCAATGCCACAAGAAGGCAAGCCAATGGGGTGGGATAAATGCAGACATCAGTCTAAAACTGTATTCTGCATTTCATAGCTCGGTGGTCTTCTGGGGGCTAGTGACCTCTCTGAAGTTCATTTTTCACCCAGAAATCAGATGGCGTCACACCCACTGTAAGCCTCTCAGAATGTTGCTTGGGGAGTCAAGGGATATCAGGTCTGTGAATCACCTGACATCGAGCCCTAGGATCTTCCCATCATACGAATTTCATATATGGTCTCAAACCAGAAAGACCAAGGAGAAACAGGGCTGTGGCATTGAATTGGGCAGCTCTAAGTTGTAGGGCCTTAATATGTAGAATTTAAGGACTCTTGGTCCAAATACACTAAAAACACCACCCAGAATTTACTTGAACACCTCCAGTGACAGGAAACTCACTACTGCAAAAAGCAAAGCAATTCAGCAAAGATTCATCAGCAGCTACTCTGTCAAGAAAAGTATTTACAGAAGCAAGGATGCTGTCCTGTGCTCAAGGGACTGACCATGTGGCAGTCGGAATGGGTGTAAAGGAAAGGGAAACCGCGTGTGTGTGTATGGGTGTCATCCGAGCCTATTTTGTTGTTTATTAAAATGAGGACAACACTATGAGCCTCCTCCCACTTCTTACAGGACCGAGGGGGACCCAAGGACATAGGACCAATTCTACACAGTGGCCCAGGCCTGGCTCTGCTCCTAAACTGCTGAGGCTCAGTTTTCTTATCTGTAAAATGGGGTGATCAGTGCTGACCCCGCACTGTGGTGAGGGTTTAATGAGTCACTCTGTTTTGTGCTCAGAGCAGAGAGGGTGCCCAGCAGATGGTGCATGCAATTTCTGTCAGCATCCAACATCACCCTCCTCATCCATCCTTCCGACAAATGTTCCCCAAGCGCCTGCTGTGGGCCAGGGCCACTGCCTGGAGGTGGGGGTCCAGTGGAGGGGAAGGTAGGGACATGTCCTGAGTCTCTAGCCACACCCCGCCAGGCAGGGAGAAAGACAGTCAACGGAGCTGTGAGCACGGAAGGTGCTCAGACATCGTGGGCACACAGGGGCTGGGAGCCTCTCTGCAGGAGCAGCTCAGCCAGGTCTCGGAAGGCCTCCTGGAGGAGATGGCATGAAGCTGGATCTGAAGGATGCCAGGAGTTAGAAGTGGGCAGGGAAGCAGAGGGGTAGACCTCCAACCAAGGTGTGCTGGGGCCCAGCAGGGCAAGGGTTGATGACTACACTGTTGGAACCCTGTGAGCTCATGGACACATCATATGGGCCTGAAATCAGTCCCGATAGGAACATTTTCACCACGAAAATCTGCGCCCCCCCCTCCCCCACGAGCTGGCTGTTAACATTCACAGGCACACCGCACCTCTGCCTCTGGCTCCTCTCCGTTGGCTGAACAAACCCACCACCTTCATCAGGACAGAGGTCCCCAGGACTAAGGCCAGGACAGCAGGAGCCCCTCTTCCTCTGCAAGCTGTCCTGGGCAAGTCCCAGACAACCACAGGAGTATTTCCTGAATGAGTGTTCACTGGGAGACCCCTCAACCCCAGGGGCTGGCCCGGGATCCTGTGACTTGGTCCCCGGGGCAGCTCAGGATGAGTGCAGGGGGGCCTGCTCAGGCATGAGCTTTCCCGAGCAGGACAGACGGAACCTGGTTTTCCTGGGGCCCTAAGCTGGCTACAGAAGGCAGACAGGGCAGGAAGCTGATGGAACTTTGCAGTAGGAGAAGCAGAGGCAGGGACAAAAGAAACCATTAAGGTTTTGTCCATGCCTGCCTTCCGAGGAGAGTAGGGATCACCAGGATCCTGCAGGTGGAGGCAGCCCAGGACCCCCCACCCCCGGTGGCTCCCCGCCTCCCTCTACAAACCCCTTCAAGGCCACTGACCCCTTCTAGTCATCCACACCTCACCCCCTCCAGAGTCCATCCTGCCGGGCATCTCCCATCCGTCTGGGCATCTCCCATCCGTCCATCCCCTCTTCCTGCCTCTCCCCCTCCCTCCATCTCCTCCCCATCTCCATTGCCATGCCTGCCTCAGCCCCCCAACTCTCTGCCTCCCAGTTATGGGGAGCCCTCAAGCTCTCTAGAGTGATGGTTCCCATCACACCCTGACACACCAGGCTTTGGCCGTTCAGACTTCCAAGTGCAAAAGCCATGAAGATGAGACCTACACATGAAAGCTATACGGTTGGGGTCACCCGGTGTGGTCACGTCCTCCAGGAAGCCTCCTGTGCTTGGCCCCCTTAGGCACACTCCAGCCACCTGGGAAATTGCTAAAGACATAGGCTGGCTCTAGTTTACCATTCCAGTGACACTAAAAAAAGAGACCAGTGAGGCGCCAGGGCTAGAATCCCAGCCCCACAAAGCACTCACTGTGTGACTCTGGCCTCTCTTTTCTCACCTGTGAAATGGGGACAGTAGTAGTACTTCCATCTAAAGTGGTTGTCGATTTCCTCAATTAATTCATAAAGAGTACTGAGGACACTGCTTGGCAGTCACAGTAAGCCCTATGCTGAGGCTATCACACGTCCTGGTAGTGGCATACAGTAGGCACTCATAAACTATTGGAGAAAGTGATGTATAAAACGAAGAAGAGCTTATTGATTACATATTGAAATGATCTTTTAGATATACCGATTTAAAAATATAGTACTAAAATGACTTTAGCCCGCTTCTTTTTCTGTTATTTGGTGGTGGTGTTTTTTAATGTAGCTACTAGGAAATTTAAAATTATTTCATTAAAATTAGACCTCTGCTGGACAGTACTGCTCTAAGCTGTGGGAAACCAAAGAAACAACACTCAGGATTCATGAACAAGTGAACTGATAGGAAGAGAAAGTAGAGTGAGAAAAGTCAGTAAAACCTAAAAATTAAAAGAAACCTAAGAGACATACCAACCAATGCAATATGTGAAGAAATTGGGGTTTTGACTCAAGAAAATAACTGTGGGGCGCCTGGCTGGTTCAGAGGGTAAAGTCTGTGACTCCTGATCTCAGGATGGTGAGTTTGAGCCCCGCTTTGGGTGCTGAGCCTACTTAAAAAAGAAAAAAAAAAAACTTGAAAAAAATATGACATCATGAGACCATCAGAAATTGGAACACTGCCCACAGAGTTGATTCTAGTAAATTAGTGCTGATTTCTTGTAAGTGTGATAATAGGTATGCAGGGGCGCTTCTTACAAAAAGTCCTTATCTGTTAGAGACGCACTGTATTTACGGGATAAAGGGTAGGCGTGTGAGATTTGCTGTAAACCTTACAGGAGAGGTGGGGTGGGTCTGGGTGTGGAAGAAATGAGAATGATCTTGAGTTGGCTCTTACAGATGCCGGGTGATAGGTACGTAGATTTTCATGATGGTGGCCCGTAGACTTGTGTATATTTTCAAAACTTTCGGTAGCAATAAGCTAAAAAGCAAAAACAAAAAGACAAACCTAGGGCTCTGCCTGGGTTCCAATCCTGGTGGCTCCATCTTGCTGGCTGGGCCTCAGTTTGTTCATCTGTGAAATGGGCAAGTAACAAGAGTCCTTACATTGCAGAGGATGCTCCGTACTGGGCGTTGAAATGCACAAAGGAAATATCTTTATTTTGTCCGTGCTTTATGCATTGTCACCAGTCTTCACAATACCCTCTCTATGGGAGGTTATCCTCATTTACCCAAGCAGCTAGGTCTCCTGCTACAGGTCATCAGTCAGACAAAACCAAGACACATCCTGCTTTGCCTGCCTCCGTGATATCAATACCGGTGCTGGGAACTGAGAGCCAACTTTTCCCATGCTCTCTACTTCTCTGGTCTTCGGAGACTCAAGGACCGTTCTTTTGCAGATCAACACTAAGAAACATGCTCCCCTTCCATTCCTTTCTAGAAAAGGTATAACACAGACTGAACCTGGAGCTCTGGGATTAATTCTGAAGGTTGACTCCCTGGGTTCCAAAGGTCTCCTCCTCCCAAAGCAGAACTGGCAGAGGGCCATAGTCCAAAGGCCCAGGCTCAGACTTGACTTTGGCTTTGTCTTGGGCGGGCCTGGCAGGTGGGGCCGGGCCCCGGATCCTCAGAGGCAGGCAGGCAGGGAGACATGCTTCCCGGTGCAGGGGACCTTACTAAGACTGACTCATTCCCTCCGCCTCTACAAATGCCTTTGGATGCCAGCAAGCGAGAGGATGAGCCCCTGAAACAGCACTGGGCTGCAACCGTACCCCTGGTTACATGTTTCCCTGTGGCCATGCATTTCCAGAACCATCTATGACATAAGCTTATAGGAGTAGCAGAAATGAGGTCCCACAGATGGCAAGGCACTGATCCCAGGTCACATCTGGTGCTCAGCCAGAGACAGGAGATGGTTCTTGAAGGATGGCACTAGGGTGTAGCTTGCTGTCCAAGTTCTTTTTGTCCTGCCCAGTGTGTCTGTGCTCTTCCCCCGTATCTCATGCTGAACATGCCCAGCACACAGGGAATAGAAGTGTGTTGAAGGAATCAAAGGGCAGGAAGCGAAGGCGCAATAGAACGGGTCCCTTCAGAGCCAAGATCTCAGACGTTAGAGTGTACAGGAAGGCAGAAAACTCCACCTGCCCCGAACTGGGCGTTCTCCACTCTTCCTCTCGCACGCACCTTGGCAGGATCTGAACTTCTTCCTGCCATGAGGGCTGTTTTTTTTCTTTACAGCTGGCTCCAAGTCTCTGTTTATTGTGTCCCTCTCCTCCTCATTTTGTAAACCAGCTGCGTGGGAAGACAGTCACGGCACATGTTTGCATGGGACCTGGCCCCGGGCCAGCTGCCCTTTCCTCCCCGCCCCCCCCCCCAGCAGGCTCACTGCCACCCTCGGGCCACCAGGAGCCCTCTGGGAGCTAGAGAGTCTGCAGAAGAAATGAACGTTCTTCAGCACACCCGAACCTGAGCCTTTCCTGAGGAATTGCTTTTCTGGAAAATGCTCTCCGTCTGAACCCACAGCTTTCCTTTCTCACAAGGCTCTCTTGCAAGGATTTCTATTGCCTCCCTTTATAAATTATTTACATGCTCATGACATCAACCCTGCTACATACAGGAGAGAGGAAAGGGCATGATGAGAATCACACAAAGGCAGCTGCTCTTAGGTCTCGTGTATGACCCCTACGACTCTGCACGGGCGAGGGGTGTGAGGGGGTTTTTAAACATGTTCACAATCAGACAATATTAGCACCCAGCTCTTACTTCCACATGGGATAAGGACAGCTGTGGGGTGATAAAAAAAAAAAAAAAAAAGAACAGGGGAGGGGGTCTGGGTGCCAGGATTCCAGGACCTGGCTTCAAGTTTGAGCACTGCTGCTAGCTGGCTGTGTGTCCTGGGAAAACGCCCACTGTCTCTGGGCCTCCGTGTTCACTTCCATAATGTGAGGGAGTCTGATGAAATGCTCAAAAGCCCTCCCCACGCTAACAGTCCAGGATCCCGTCAGGTTAACCTCAGAAGAGTCTCCACGGGTAGAAGGAAGGAGGAAGATGTTTGGTACAAGAATCCCATGGCTTCAACTGGGACAGGTCCTTGAGCTTGGGCCCCATGGCCCCAGTCCTGTGAGCGCCTCCAGACCCCTGATCACCTCTGCCTGGCATCAAATCCCTAAAAACCCATTCCAGCAAGAGACAGGCAAGGCCTTGGCTCAGGAAGCAGCCGGCACTTCTTTGTTGTGTGACTTTAGACATCTCATCAACTCTCTGGGCCTCAGTTTTCCCTTTATAAAAGAGGGTGGGGTAGGTTGAACATTTTAAGGAAAATTCTTTCCTCCAATAAAACTGTTTTGCAGTAACCTGATATAGGGCAGAGAGGAAGGGAATGCTAACGTCTACTGAGCATTGAATACGTGTCAAGTGCTGTACACTTTGCAATCATTAACTTCCTTATATTGTCAGCAACCCTACAAGGTAGTTGCTGTTAACATTTCCAGTGGATGACTAGAAAAGCTGAGGCCTGGAAGGGTTCACAGCCAGTTACATGTTGAAACTGGGATTCTGACCTGGTTGGTTCTTAGTCCTGAAACCCCCATCCCTTGTCATTGCAAGCCCTTGGGGACATCTCCAGGTACTGAGACCATGCTCTTCCTCATTCTCAGGCATGCACGAGCGAGCGCGCACACACACACACAGTGGCTGCCCCTCTGGAGCCCACCCACCAAGCTCCCTGCTCCAGCCCCAAACCAAAGGTCCAGGGATTCCCCGGTGGTCCCCACGCAGCAGCTGGGCTGCCCCTGCCATCCCCCCAGGCTGCAGCCACCTGCACACCGGGACGAGCACAGGCAGTGTCCCGGGGGGACAGGAGAAGGGCAGTGGCTGGGGCATGTTGACCTTAAAAATAAGGCTGCCGGTGGCTTTACCAGCAAAATGGTTGAGAACAGCCGAGAACTGCAGTTTGGACACACGAGATACAGCAAAACCTTGGTCAAGAGAAGGGAACAAAGAAGAGAAACACTCTTCTACCGAGGAAAGGGCAAACTTCCGAGGGTTGTTGTAAACATAAAGCCTATTGGAGAGAACTGGGAGATCCAAACATAGCGGTTTCTCATGGGCTGAGCTGTGACTGTCTCTCATTGGCTGGGCTGTTGCTGGGCTAGAAGACAATCTTCCTTCTTTCTGCTGAAGTCTTAAGGCAATTCTGCAGGGCTTGCAGGCTTTCTCCTGTGTTCTAAAGGGCTATCCAGAGTGGTGTGGTGTGAGGGCTCCCCCTGCTGGCCTCCTAACTCCATTTTGCTTCTTTATTTTCTCGTGGGGGGGGTATTTACTTTCCTATATATTTCTTTACTTTTCAAGTTTTTATTTAAATTCGAACTAGTTCATATATGTGGTAAAAATTGGTTTCAGGTGTAGAATTTAGTGATTCATGGCTTACATACAACATCCAGGGCTCATCAGAAGTGCCCTCCTGATACCCATCAATCATCTAGCCCATCCCCCCCAACCTCCCCTGCAGCAACCCCCAGTTTGTTCTCTACAGTTGAGAGTCTCTTGTTGGTTTGCTTCCCTCTCTCTCTCTCTTCTTTTTCCCTTCCCATTTGTTCATCCGTTTTGTTTCCTAAATTCCATGTATAAGGGAATTAGCATAATACCCTCAAGCTCCATCCACGTTGTTGCAAATGGCAAGATTTTACTCTTCATGATGGCTGAATTACACACACACACACACACACACACACACACACACACACAGAGCTTACATCTTCTTTATCCATTCATCCGTCTATGGACATTGGACTCTTAACATACTTGGGCTACTGTTAATTATGCTGCCATAAACATGAGGATGCAGGTTCCCCTTCAAATCTGTATTTTTGTATCTTTTCGGTAAGCCAACCCCATTTTATTTTTTTATTTTTTGTTTTTTTAGAGAGGGAGGTGGAGAAAGGGGCAGAGGAAGAGAAAGAATCTTAAGCAGGCCCAAGCACGGAGCCAGATGAGGGCCTCAGTATCACTACCTGGAGATCATGACTTCAGCCAAAATCCAGTCAGATGCTTAACTGACTGAGCCACCCAGATGCCCCAAACTGATCCCATTTTAAATGAGGCTTCTCTTTATTCTGTCGCATAGGCACGAAGAAAATATATTACATGAAAAGGGCTCAGAATAAAGGAATGGTTTCATCACTAACAATAAAAAAAATACAATATTTTGGGGCACCTGGGTGGTTCAGTCATTGGGTGTCTGCCTTCAGCTTAGGTCCGGATCCCGGAATCAGCCCCTCATCAGGTTCCCTGCTCAGCGGGAAGCCTGCTTCTCCCTCTTATTCCCTCTGCTTGTGTTCTCTCTCTAGCTGTGTTTCTCTCTGTCAAATAAATAAATGAATAAATAATGCAGTGTTTTTCTGAAAGGTGTCATTGTGATAATCACAGAACAACACAGAAAAAATTTCCTTGATATGATATTCCATGTAAAACCACAGGAGAGGAAAGGATGTTTGAATGTGGATATGCATAGGGATGGAACTCTGGGAGCTCTGAGCATGTTTAAATACTATTTACTGTGGTTACAATTTTTTAATGTTTTATTTTTCCTTTTTTTAAATTTTTTTCTCACCATAACACATAGCCTCCCCAATGCTCATGCTCCCAACCCCTCGAGCAACCCTCAGATTGCTCCCTGAGATTAAGAGTCTCTTATGGCTTGTCTCCCTCTCTGATTTGTCTTGTTTCATTTATCCCTCCCTTCCCCTATGATCCTCTGTCTTGTTTCTCAAATTCCTCATATCAGTGAGATCATATGATAATTGTCTTTCTCTGATTGACTTAAAGATTTTATTTATTTATTTGACAGAGAGAGATCACAAGTAGGCAGAGAGGCAGGCAGAGAGAGAGGAGGAAGCAGGCTCCCCACTGAGCAGAGAGCCCAACGCGGGCCTCGATCCCAGGACCCTGAGATCATGACCTGAGCCGAAGGCAGAGGCTTTAAACCACTGAGCCACCC
Organism: Spilogale gracilis; assembly: GCA_004023965.1. Classification (NCBI taxonomy): domain Eukaryota; kingdom Metazoa; phylum Chordata; class Mammalia; order Carnivora; family Mephitidae; genus Spilogale; species Spilogale gracilis. Next base: position 26,113 of record PITA01009245.1, on the reverse strand, counting down.
AAGCACCCGATTTTTTTTTTTTTAAGGGGAATAATTGGTGTTGGAAGGTTGGATAATGTTGCCCAGTCATGAAAAGTCCAAAACCTGATGTGGGGAAAAGAAGCAAAACATGCTGAACAGAATAACCTCCCATAATAAGCAAGAGACAAAGACTGAACTGGGCGCCAGGGTGTCAGAGGGATGGAGCACCGAACAGGGATGCCCCACCCCTCTGTGGCAGAAGGCAGGGTGGCCTTGGGCCCCGGCTTCTCTTGCCTTCTCTGTAAATGTTTCCAAAACATTCCAGGCCCGCAGAGTGTGCAGATGCCAGAAGGGCCCGTGTGATGGGATTGGGTCTTCTGATTGTGCTCTCGAGGAGTTCCTAGAATGGAGGTTGACTTCCCAGAACCTCATCCTTCCCCAGAGATGGCTTTGACCTTTTTTCAGGGCAAAGGAGAAAAGGGTTCCTTGGAAACTGTGTGCCCAGGCCAAGCTTCTCCACTGCCGCGGAGGCCAATAAGGTGTGGGAGCCCACCTCCTCCTCCCCGCTGCCCCCTCCAGGGTTTGCTGTGGCCCCAGCTGCTCCCTAGTGACCGGCTATAAACGGCGCCTCGCCTGGGGCTCATGGACATCAGAGTTTAGAGGAAAGCGTCAGTTCTGGGGAGGTGACCAGGAGAGGGCTCTGTGATCTGAAAAGACCCCTGTTCTCTCTAGCCCGGCCTTGACTCCATATTGCTGGGTGGTCTGAGAGATTCCGCTTATTCTCAGGCAAGTGCTTTTCAAGAGATAGGGACGTGCAGGTCAGGGCAGGCAGTGCGGAGGGCGGGACACGGAGGAGGCGGGCTCTTCCCTCCTGGGCTACGCAGTACAATGGGATCGACGGCCACCCAGTCACACCACACACACACACACACACACACACACACACACACACACACACCACATGCACACAATCACACACGCACACAAGGCAAAAGGAGCACACCCACGCTCCCATGGAAGCCAGAGCTCTAGCCTCACGAGCTGCCCGGATCCCCGGCCCGTCCCAGCGGCACACTCACGTCCCTCCATCCCGCTGAGGAGTCAGTCTGGAAACCGCATCTGGGTCTGTGAGCAGCGAGCGGGAGAGCAGGCCCCGCGGAGGGGTCCCCACACCCCACGCCCACACCTCCCGCTGTGGCTGAGGCAGACCAGCCTTCTCCCTGGGCAGGACGGTCAGCTCGGGTTCTAGAACACATCGCCCACGTGCTGTGTGCATTTATTTACAGGTACTGACCTGTGCCCCCCTCAGGGCCCTGGGAGGCAGGGGCTGTTTTTACCCCCGGACGACAGGTCCAGTGGACCAGGCCACAATTCCAGGTCCCACGTCTGATCCCACAGGCCTTGGGGCCCCCCCACCCCCACCCCAGTGTGCACCACACTTTCTAGCTAGGTGCTCTGGGGTTGGTTTCCCAAATTCGGTCATTCCTAAGTCTGGCTTCTCTAGGCGACTTACTTTGACCTGTGACTTCCTGTCGCCATCTTTATTAAATGGAAACTGAGTGTTATCTGTCATAAGAACCACCTCCAAAAAATAAATGCAGTGGACTCTAAGCTCTTCGGGGCTAGCTAGACTCGGGCCCTGGGCCACCTTCTTTGCAGAAGTGGGTACGAACCCTAGACACGGGCTGCAGCCACACGGCCCGTCGCGAGGGCCAACCACACGCCCCAGAGTGCCCGACCATCCGGCCCACACCCCAGGCGGCGGGCAGCACCTCCCGGGTCCAGTGCAGTCACAGAGGGCTGCCCGGAGTGGGCTACGAGGCTGGGGGCTCCAGCCCAGGGGAAGGCGGGCCCCCGAGAAAAGGATGCTGTGTGTTTCAGGGCAGCCCCAGCCTCAGAGCCCCGGAGACGTGGGCTCCTGGGAAGCCACAAGGGGCTCCCCTCTGAGATTCACGTGGCACTTACTCCTGGCAGTGGGGACATCCAGGATTTGTGTGATTCAACAAAGGGAAATATTTTTGAAGCGAGTCTTCTTGGCCCAGATTCTGAGGCCGATGGAGAACAAGTGAGTCAGGATGTTGGATGTTCCTTGTGAAGCATCAGTTTGAGGCATGAGGGGGAAACCCAGCTGCAGAGTCACCCCCCTCTCCTCTCTGCTCCAGGAGGAACCCAGAGAGTCCTGAGGCTGGGAGGGGGAGGGGAGGGACAAGGGGGCCCCTTCCAGGTGACAAAGAGGGAGTGCAGCAATCCTGACATGCCCCCGAGCCACACTCCCTCCCGGGTCCCTCCAATCCCTCTCTGCCATCTGACACAGGGTTTTATAATCCCGGGATATGGGCCACAGGATCCCAGGAAGCTGAAAAGACATATCAACACCGGGCAATATGGAGAGATTTATTTCTTAAAAAAAAAGAAAAAAGAAAAAAAAGAGATTTATTTATTTGTTTAACAGAGAGAGCAGGAACACAAGCGGGGTGGGGTGGGGGGGCAGGCAGAGGGAGAAGCAGACTCCCCACTGAGCAGGAAGCCCCTGCTGGGCTCCCTCCCAGGACCCTGGGATCATACCTGAGCTGAAGGCAGATGCTTAACTGACGGATCCCCCCAGGAGCCCCAATATGCAGAGATTCTGATGGGGGGGCTTCTATTTACGGAGTGTGGGACCTCAGGGCTCACACAGCCAAGGCCCTAGCAGCGGTCCCCCCATCCCTGACTCCCTCCCTGAGAACTGAGCTACATGAGCTGGTCGTGGAAGTCACCTCTGGAATCCTGGCCAGGGAGGTGGAAAGGGCCGCTCATAGGAGCTGTGACCTCAGCCCCTGGAGGCCCCGAGGCAGGGAAATGGGGGCTGATGCCCCATCTTCATGGTCTCCCTCCCTCCATGTCCTGCTGCAGCTCTGCTGGCCTAGTCCATGGGAAGTGGTCCCCAGGATTGGGGCGCTGCAGGGAGAGTGGCGGGGAGCAGCCTGCAGCCCCCACTCACACAGTCCTTCCCTGGGCCGGGTGCCTCTGAGGGACAGAAGAGTCACCTCTCCACACTACCAACTTCTCTGGGCTTGAAATCCCTCTTGGGCCTCCAGGAGAGAGAGAAGCTCTGGGCTTTGTTTTGAAATTGAGAGCAATTAGGGTCAGCTGGCCAGATCTGGAACACCGCAGCAGGTAGACACAAGGGAGGGCAGCGAGGAAATGCTGGGCCCTCCCCGGGGACGACAGAGTTGGAGGCCCTGAGTCACCTGTGCACCTGTCGCCTGTCACTGTCCTGGTGGAAAAGCGAGACCTGTGGGCAGGCTGAGAGGTCCCTCAGCAGGAGAGGGAAGCCCACGGGCAAAGGAAGGTCACACTGGCTCTTTCTCAATAAGCAGCAGGGAGGAAGGAATGATTCAAATGCACGACCTCTGACCTCCAGTTGAATTTTCTTGGCAATCTACAGGTATTTCTTCCCTTCCCCAGATCCCACTTCCTGGAGGATCAGCAGCACTTTGCCGCCCATTCCTCCTTTGGAAAGTTCCAAATCCCGGCCTCAGCTCAGCGTAGGGGTTTGTCTAAACGTTTTCCAGATGTGAATTATGTCTTCCGCCTTTTTCCCGCTTACCAACTCAGTCCCTTCTTTTTCTAATGTGCTCGTGTCTCCTGAACTGTCCCCTGCCTTACCTCCAGCCCCCATACCTGAGTGGGGGGCTTCCTTGACAAGCCACTCACCCTCCTCCCGAGCCTCTCTCTGGCCAGCCTTACACCAGGCATGTCAGCTTTCCTCTCTAAACACCCCTGGGATTCACCCTCTCCAGTCCCCATCATCCTGCTCCCAGAGGAAGGCCTCCCTGCCTCCACAAGGCCCCTGCCACAATCCCGTCCCCTCTTCCCCCAGCAGCCACCAGGGTTTAACGCAGGTCCATAGCAAGCTTCTTCCTGCCTCAGGGCCTTTGCACCTGCTGCTCTTCCTCCCAGTTATCCCTCTCCACCACCATCCTTTCACCCAGTTTCCTCCTGCGTAACTCCAGGTCTCAAAATAAATATCCATTCACCCCACACACCAGGCTGGTTTAGGACTCTGTTACATGCTGTCAAGGAACTTTTGTTTCATAGCATTGGTGCCAGTTTTCAGTTAATTAGTGACTGAATCAGTAACATCTAGCTTCTCCGTCGGACTGCATGCTCCTGGAGGACAGGACATTGTGCCATTAGGGTCCCCACCACCCCGTGTGCAGTCGCTGCTTACTAAACATCGGTAAAGTGAAGGACTCTGTTTCCCTTCCCTGCTGGAGAGCCCGTGTGTTCTATTGTCCCCAGCCCATCATCTAACTGTCCTTTCTCCCCCGGTCAGCCCAGAAGCCTCACTTTCGTCCCACTCTGAGTCCAAATGTTCTCCACCTGGAAAAGATCAATGTTCCTGACTGTTCTTGAGGACCCTGTGCCCACCACAGCCTCTTTCAGGTAAGTCAAAAGAGTTCCTTAACGTCTTCCTTGTACGGGAGGCCCAGACAGCCTGGAGAACACCTGGAGAACTTGACCCCCATCTCCTGGACAACAGTTGAAGCAACAGGCCATGTTGAATCCACAGACGGAAACTCTCCGGGGCTCGAGAGGCCGGTGTTCAAATCCCCATGGGCGAGGTGGGAGCAGAGCGGGTGGAGGGTTCTGTGGGGTTTGGCAGGGCCCAGGACGAGGACACAGCATGGGTGGTCCTGTGCGAGCCATCCCAAATGAACTTGGAAATGAAGAGCGTGACACGCTGACGTCAACACCCAAGGAATCAAACAGAGAAGTGCCCGGTCACCATGGAGACAGGAAGTCTCCAACACATGTCTGACAGCTGGTAGAAGGCCAAGCCACCCTAAAGAGAGAATGTGGGGAGAGCTGATCCCGAGTGGAAGGGGAGGAAAGGGAGGGTCAGGCCTCAGGGGGAAGTGTTGGCCTGACAAAGGAAAGAAGGGCCCAGCCCGGCCTCTCAGCCCTGTGTGGGACGGAGCCTGCCCTGCACACGACCAGACAGCACAGGGCTTGTGACTGCTAGCTACACAGCCCCCCAGGCCACCTTAGGCAATCCTGTGGCTTCTCAGAGACAGTGAGGGGCCAGGGGCCATCCCGGGGGTCAGGGACCATATTGCTGGGAAATGAACAAGCAAGGTGACTTCAGTCTCTAGAGGGCCAGACCCTGAAAGGCCACTCTCCAGGCCTGGGGCACTGAGGAAGTAGGTTTTCTGTAGCTGCAGAAACAGGGCCAAAGTCTGGACCAACGAGGCTGTCCAGAGTAGGCCTTACTTCCAGAGCCTACCAGTCTGCACGGATCAGGAACTTAGGGCGCAACAGGGGCGGCTCGTCTCTGTTCCATGATGCCCCGGGCCTCGGCTGGAATGCTCAAAGGTTACGGTGCCCGCCACACCAACCAGAGGCTTAACAGGGACCAGAGGATCCGCTCCCAAGTGGCCGCTTGTGCGCCCCCACACATGGCAGCCAGCCGCCCCCACAGCGAGCCAACCCAAGAGGCCAAGGAGGAAGTGGCATTGCGGGTTTTTAAAAAAGATTTATTTATCTTTAGAGAGAGGGTGCAGGGGCAAGGGTGCGTGTTGGAGAGGAGCAGAGGGAGAGGGAGAGAACCTCAAGCAGACTCGCGGGGGCGTGGAGCCCAGTGCGGGGTTTGACCTCAGCACCCTGAGATCACGACCTGAGCCGAAACCAGGAGTCGGTCGCTTCACCGACTGCGCCCCACAGGCACCCCTGCAATGATTTTAGGACTGGCCACGGGACTCACGCACTGTCACGGCCACCGTGGGTGGGAAGCAAGTCGCCAAGTCGGGCCACATTCCCTGGGAGAGGAACTAGGCTCTACCCTCTGATGGGAAGAGTAGCACAGAATTTTCGGATGTCTTAAAACCATCACTCCACCAAAAGGATCTTTCTAGAGTGTTTTTTCTATTCCATCGCTCCCTCCTTAAAGCCCTTGGGAACAAAGACTCGGTTTCTGAGCAGCCAGTGATGCCTGTCCCTTTTTCCTTATTCGTCCCATCTCCTGCCACTTCCTGCCTCCTGCCCAACACCTAGTCTGCCTTCCAGAACGTGCTAGAGGCTTCTCCACGTTGCACTTCCACTCAAACTGCTCCCTCCACCTGATCTGTCCCTCTCCTTTGTTGTTTCTTTTTGTTTGTTTTTAAACTTTCTCATTTGAGTGCAGGTGACACACAGGGACCCAAGTTCTCTGTACATTATGCTCTGCTCACCACAAATATAGCCACCATCTGTCACCACATAACGCTATTCTTCTTGCTCTCCACTGACCCAGCTCCAGAGTCACCTCCAACCTTCTCCACCCCCCAATTCTGTTCCCCATGCCCCTCCTTCTACCTCATGGCATTCATCACACTTGGGATGGTAGACAGGGCAGCGGACACGTCGTACTGGCCTCTGGCTCCCTACAGCCAGGGTGGAGCTCAGCACAGAGAGGAAGCTCGAGGCACATTTAAAAGATAAATACATCGATGAATAAGTTAGTCACAGGTGTCCAGTCTGGCCGCTGAAAACCAGCCAGTTACTCCTGGAAGTAAGAGGGGGGTTTTCCTAGAAAATCCCAGAGGTGAACAGCAGATTCTTTCCCATAAATCATGGCTCAACTCCTCCCCCATAAGCCTGGCCAGGAAAGAATCGCCTTCCCAGGAGGAGCCCCTCTACGGCCACCTTCCCTCCCCCACCACACAAGGCACCAGGAAAATGTCCATTCGGTCCTGCCGTCTGGGTAGTGCTTTCTGCTTTCAGCGTGTATTCATACCCACTCTTTGATTCAAACCTTGCTATAGCCAGGCAAAGCAAGTTAAAAAGAGAGTACTCCAAAGGAGACAAAAATGGAAGCTCAGAGAGGTCAAGCAACTTGCCGAAGACCACACAGCTATAATTGGAACCCATATGTGTCCAAGCCCCATGCCTCTTTGCTGAAGGTAGAGATGAATTAGCCTTAACAATGACACTTCTAGAAAATGAACTGCCCCGTGGTCTGAGTCTTACCCAAGAGTGAAAGAGGAACCGGGGGGTTCATGATAAAGTCACTAACACAAAAGCAAGCGGAGTGTTGCTGGTGGTTTAGTAAGTTCACAGAAATAGATAATTATTCATGCTTATTGAACCAAGTGAGGAGATTGGAGACTTTTGCCAATTGTCTTGGATTCCGCCACACCCCTGAGAAGTAGATTATGTTATTCCCATTTTTACAAAGTAGGTCACTGAGGCCCAGAGAGGTTGAGACTTACCCTAGGTCACACAGCTAATGAATGAGCCAGGATTTGAACGCAGGAGGATGGCCTGGTTCCAAAGCCCCTGCCTTCCTTTTCCATCATGCAACCTCTGGTTATCATAAACACTTTGCTGATGGGCGTTCTGGAGGAATGAACCTGCCCTCTCCCAGAAGGAGACAGGGTGTGGGCACGTGGGCTATGGTTTCAGAGCCGGGTTGGAATCTCCACATCGGGCATGACCATTTTTCTCCCCTAATCAATTACTCACCATGACCAGGCCATGAGATGCTGAAAGATGACCAGCTCCCTTGGGAGGGGCCCCGGCGATAAGGAAGGAATGTGCATGTATCCTCCCATCCTGGAAGCTTCGAGGAGGTCCTGGGTCCAAGACTGTGATGGTCGGTGCTGATGATGGACGTGGGCCAAGGAAACATCCCCCTGGAGCCACGAGGCGAAGATCATGAGCTCTCGGCCTCACCCAAGGAGACAGGGTACCTCTCAAAGATCTCGGGGCACCAGGGATGCCCAGACCTGAGTCTCTGAGTCTGCAGCAGAAAGGGCCTGAGTGCCACTCCCGAGCTCACTTCTGGAAGCTGCTTGCTGATTCCCCTCCTTCTGCGTCAGCTGTTTCTCCTGCCTCTTGTGACTTGAGGGGTAACAGCCTCTTTTCCACTCTCTTTCAGCATGGAAATGCTCAACATCACCTCACAAGCCCTCACGCCCACTCTCAATGGGACCATGCCCAGCACGTGCGTCTACTCCGACTGGTGGAACTGGCTCAACACCATCCAGGCCCCCTTCCTCTGGGTCCTGTTCGTGCTGGCATCCCTCGAGAACATCTTCGTCCTCAGCGTCTTCTGCCTGCACAAGACCAGCTGCACGGTGGCCGAGATCTATCTGGGCAACCTGGCCGTGGCGGACCTGATTCTGGCCTGTGGGCTGCCCTTCTGGGCCATCACCATCGCCAACAACTTCGACTGGCTTTTTGGGGAGGTCCTCTGCCGCGTGGTAAACACCATGATCTACATGAATCTCTACAGCAGCATCTCCTTCCTGATGCTGGTCAGCATCGACCGCTACCTAGCCCTGGTGAAGACCATGTCCACGGGCCGGATGCGCGGGGTGCACTGGGCCAAGCTCTACAGCCTGGTGATCTGGGGGTGCACGTTGCTCCTGAGTTCGCCCATGCTGGCCTTCCGGACCATGAAGGAGTACAGAGACGAGGGCCACAATGTCACCGCCTGCGTCATCATCTATCCATCCCGCAGCTGGGAAGTGTTCACCAACCTCCTCTTGAACTTCGTGGGCTTCCTGTTGCCCTTGACCATCATCACCTTCTGCACAGTGCAGATCATGCAGGTGCTGCGGAACAATGAGATGCAGAAGTTCAAGGAGATCCAGACAGAGAGGAAGGCCACGGTGCTGGTCCTGGCCGTGCTGCTGCTGTTTGTCACCTGCTGGCTGCCCTTCCAGATCAGCACCGTCCTGGACACACTGCTGCACCTGGGCGTCCTGTCCGGTTGCTGGGATGACCACGTGGTCGACGTCTTCACACAGATCGCCTCCTACGTGGCCTACAGCAACAGTTGCCTCAACCCGCTAGTGTACGTGATCGTGGGCAAACGCTTCCGCAAGAAGTCCAGGGAGGTGTTCCGGGGACTGTGCCAGAAGGGGGGCTGTGTGCTGGAGTCCAACCAGATAGAGAACTCCATGGGCACACTCCGGACCTCCATCTCCGTGGAGCGCCAGATTCACAAACTGCCGGAGTGGGGGAAAAACAGCCAGTGAGGGGACGCCAGCAGGACCCCTGCTCCTGTGTGCCGGGACAGAGGGAGAGGCGTACTTCAGGATGTGCCCAAGAAGGAACAGAAGGCATGCCATGGGGGTGACCTCAGGCAGTAAGTCCATATCTCTGGGACAACCCAGGAGCTTCACGGCTGCCCTGCCCAAGCTGCAGCAACCCAGGCCATGAGGATGGGAGAAATTCGGGTGCAGCCAGGGCTCCGTACACACGACAGTATTATTGTTCTCAACTTCTGCTGCCCCTGGGCCAGTCTGCATGCCCTCGGGAGTGGAGAGGGTCTGGGGACAGGGGACAGGAGTGACTGAGCTTCCCTCCCACGTATGTCCCGCCATGCCGCACCATGGCAGCTCAGACCTCCAGGAGAGCGCCACCCCCGCAAGCTCTGGGGCCACAACAGAGTGCATAGGTGGGATCTGGCTGGGATTTTGCCTTTGTCTCTCAAATCTACCCCGCTGGGACTCTGGAGGCTGATTTCTCAGATTAATGAATTAACTCTCTGGATCCCTGGTAAGAACCCAGAGACCAGGATTCCACCACACTTCTCCTGCCCATGGACAAGATGGTCTGTGCCAAAAAAGACCTCGGTAAGCACCGAGTAGTCACTTGCTGGTTATGTCGCATTGGGCCCCACAGGCAAGAGGGAGAGTATAATCTCTGCCTTGAAGAAACTCGCCTACTCGAACGGGGATGAAGAAGTGCTTGCAAGCACCAGAAGGCTGTTCTGCGACCCGACAGGGTCAAGCAAGGCACTGGAGGTGGTGCAGAGGGGAGGGGCAAAGAGCCACGGCCCCCAGCCCATAACTAGTGACACATGGCTTTGTCCCTGCCCATCTCCGCCTCTGCAACACGAAGGTGTTGTGAAGATTCCAAGAGACAACAGGCACAGAAGTACTTTGAAGGAAGGAAAGGTGCTATATAAATGTGTGGCTTTCTTGTGCACAGAGAATGGAAGTAAATTTATTGTAAAGACACAGTTTTTGTCGCCAATAGTTGTGCAAAACACCCATCAGTGTCCACCGCATAGTAGGTGCTCAGTGATGTTAACTGCTTTCCACCCCTCCTTCGCATACTCTGTCCCTGCCGCCCCCACCCCAACATACACACACAAGCATTTGGGGGACAGGCCACCCCATTCAGTGTTTGTGATGAGCCCAAGCCCAAGAGATATAAGATTGAGCTTACTCAGGGAATCCACACGCTCGGACCCTCACTGGGGTGGGCGGTAGTCGGGAGGAGTCGGGGCCTGCCTACTGTGGTCCCTGTCTCAGCAACCAAAGGCACCAACCAGTGCCTTACTTGAAGGTGACCCTGTGGGGGCCACTAGAGGGTGGCAGACCAGTGATTTGGCATGAAGGTCACTGACCCCAAAGCACTGGTTCTGGGACGGAGCTCCCCTAGAGAGCTAAACGGCTCATGGGTACTGGCAACAGCCCTGGGTCAGGAGGGTCCAGGCAGGTGTGACAGTGAGGAAGCCCTGGGGAGGGACCCACATGATGAGCCACAGAGCAACTGGTCCACTGCTGAGAGGAGAAGGGAAAACGCCCTCCCCCAAGAGGCCAGCAGCCAGCACTGCAGGGGGCGGGGCTCTGCCCTCGCTGGGCGGGGCGGCGCGCGGGGGGCGGGGAGATGCGTGGGCGGGGCTCAGGCTGCAGGAAGCTGGACCAGCTTGCTTGTTCCGAGCCTGAAAAGCCAGCCCTATGCCCAAGCTCCAGGTCCTCCAGAGAGGATTCATTTCTCTTTTCCCACACGCTTCACGATCTGCCCTTTGAGGCCAGCACCGTGCCAAGCCCCGTGGGGAGTATGGCGAATGCACCACCCATGCTCTGCCATCAAGTGGCAGAAAGCCAAGGCCGGGAGGGTCCGCGCAGTGGCAGTGGAATTCAGGAGCTACCGGGATAGTAGCTAGGGACAGGTGCACAGCACCGGGCTGCGCTCATTTGCTCCATAAAATAAATGAATCCTTCTGAGCAGGCTCTTTCTGGAGAAGATGGAAATCCAAAAAGGATGGGGAAATTTTGGATGGCAAACAGCCCATAAATCCTCACCAAGCCAGCTCTAGATTTTAAAACAAAAGGGATCAAAAAAGACTCCCAGCCTTTGTTCCCCTGCCACACACGCCCCTCTGTCCCAGTACACAAACACACTTGAAGCTGGAGAAAGAAAGTGGTTGAGTAAGAAGTAGCAACGGGTTAGTATTTGAATGAGGTTATACAGGTGCAGATATTGCCGAATGAAAAAGGAGGCTGTGTTCCGCAAATCTGCAGCGCTCATCTGTCAGCCGGCATGTGGTGGTCTAAAGGTCTTCTCTTAGCGGAGCTGCGTCACAGCCATGGGACCCTCATGCTCACTTAGGGGTCCTCTTGTGGTCGCAGGAACAATCAGCCTGTGAGAGGGCAGCCGCCCTGTGTGTCGTGCCGACACCATGATAGGAACATCTGTCCTGTGAAAGACCCAAAGAGCTGTTACAATGTCAAGAGGGAGCATTTCACAAACAATGAGAAATGGATGAAATGTGTAAACAGGTGCCTTTTTCATACAGCTTAATAAATGGATGAGTTTTTGCAGAGCTTTTTCATTTGTTACAACTCTGGAACCCCTGAGAATTGTGAGGACATTGCAATAGGCAGGTCAAAGCCTTAAGTGGGAGGGGGGAGGGTCATTATTTCCACTTAACTATTTTAGGGCCTCTATCCTGTAGAACAGTGGTGTCTAAGTTTCTGTGATTGTGTATCCCTCTAAGTAAAGGAATTTTGATTATACATACCCAATATGTAAATTTACTAGTATGTATTAAAATGTAGGCTCTAGGGGCCGGTGCCTGGGTGGCTCAGTTGGTTAAGCATCTGCCTTTGGCTCAGGTCATGATCCCAGGATTCTGGCAGCGAGCCCCTCACAGGCTTCCTGCTTGGTGGGAAGCCTGCTTCTCTCTCTCCCACTCCCCCTGCTTATGCTCCCTGTCTCGCTGTCTTTTTCTGTCAAATAAATAATAAATAAAATCTTTAAAAAATAAGATAATAAAATATAGGCTCTAGAATGTACTGAATCAGAAATGTAAGAAAATTTAATAGGACTTGATACTTTCCCCCTCTTATATCCCTGTAGTGGTAACTCATCACCAAGCTCCCATCAGGTGCTGGTAGGTTCCCATGAGGACCTAGAATCATAGGGATGGCAGCGATTCAGTCACTCATGCACAATATATTTATTGAGTACCTTCCATTGGACCTCTCCTTCAAATCAGGAGGGTTTTCTAAAATGTGTAGATTAAATGGTTGTCTAGTCACTGCTTGCATAATCCCAGTGATGGGGAACTCATTATCCACTTCATTTGGGGGGAACCTCTTTATTATTCATGTTCTCATTCATTTGCTCATTCATGAAAGAAAACTTGCATTCTGTGTCTACAGAAATGGCCCTACTCCATGTACCCCTCCAACCACCTATGTCAGAAACATGGGGCTCATCAGTACACACACCTACTCCTTCATTCCTTCTGCCCAGTGGATCAGGATCTCTTTTTAGATTCCATCTAAGGGTTTCCTGGACATATCTGCTTCTTTCCTTGTCTATCCACAGTCTGTTACTGCTTTCCCCATCTCTGATTCTGACCACCACCATCTGCTAATTCTTACTCTTTGTTTTGCAGCAGATGAAGTGTTTTAATGCAAATACAATTGTAGAGGGGCTATCAACCCAAAGACCAGAGTTTAGGAGCCAAGGCTTTGGAATCAGGCCGGCCTGGATTCCAGTTCTGGTTCTGCCAGGGCTCTTATTTGTTGTGTGGTCTTAAACATCTCACTTATCGTTTCTGAGTCTCCATGTTCTCATCTGTGAAATGTGGATAATAATGGGATCTACTCCCATAGAACTCTTAACAGGATACACATAGAAAGGGTTTAACACAGTGCCCAGTACAGAGTTGGCACGGGGTCCATGAGAGCCACCATGATGGCGATGACGGCTGTCGGGAAGATGGGGAGGGTGATGACCGCAGTCTCTAATGAGAAATCCGGCAATAGTGTCCCATCACTCTGGGGATAGAGTCCCACATCCATAATGTAGACTGCAAGACCCAACATGAGCCAGCCCTCCTTTGTCTCTTTCCCTCTCTCTACATCCTGCCTCATTCTCTACCCTCTGACCCTAATGTCCACAACGACAGGGTCTGGAAGACTTTCTATTCCCCCTCCAGTGCTCACCCTTCCACACAGCCTGTACCCCTCACTCCCCAGCAGCTCTGAGCTTGAAAAAAGTGGCCCACAATTGCCCTAGGGAGCTCACTCATTCAAGGGACTTCGTTCACAGGTGGGAGCCTGACTCGAGGAAGTCTGCATCTGGAAGAAGCTCACCCTGTGAGCAGGGCTCTGGGCAGGTGGAGACAGGCTGGGAGAGTCTCGCTGACACCTCCTTTTACCCAGCCAGGCATACAAGTGGCCTCTCACCTCTTGACCCTCTTGGCCCCAGCAAGCTGCTGTGATGGGAAGAAGCGTGGGTGGCCACCCAGCCCGAGATTCCCAGGGGTGGAGTGTGTGGGGACCTGGGGCAGCGGTGCAAGCTGGCCCCCAGGGCCTGGCAGGACGGAACACTAGTGATGGGGCTACCACTGATGTACGAAGCCACGAGCACGGTCTTCGTGGCATGGAAAGTGAAGCGCCCATGTGCAGCCCCCAGCAGTGTCACTCAGCCCTTGAGCCCCTTACAGAGCCTTGCGCAGTCACAACCCCTTGTCCAGACCAGGAGGATACGGAGGTCGGGGTGAGCAGGGTCATGGCTGGGCAGTGGCATTGCCTTGAAGCCCAATGATTTGTTGCTTGGTTCTTGGCTGAGGTCAAATGGCCCCATGGCAACGTTCCAATCTCTGCTGACCCCTTTTCATACTCGACCCTCATGGACACTCAGGGAGGCTGATGCTTACCGCTGCCTGATGTGGGAACTGAGGCCCAGGAGGGAAGTACCTTGCCGAGACCACACAGTTCCTCAGGAGGGGGAAGCCCGCCTCGCCTTGGCAGGCTCGAGCCTGAACGGGGGGTTAGGAATCTCGTCGCCAGGAAAGCCCTCAAGATGCCTTCCTGCGTGAAGAGCTTCTGAGCCGGCCCTGGGGCTGCCTCACCAACAGACCGCGTCGTGTCGGCCTTGGGAGCAGAATCGCCTCCCCAGGGGCTGGCGGCCGGCGTCTGACCCAGAGAGAGTCTCCATAGCAGCTTTGCTGGGCTATGATTCACGGGCCCGACAGTCCACCCATTCCCGTGGCTTTCAGTCTATTCTCGGAGCTGTGTGATGGCCAGTGTTCTTTGACTCTAGAACACATTCATCACCGCCAGTGAAATGCCCCATCCTTCCCTCCCCGCAGCCTTGGGAGCCACTAACCTTCTTTCTGTTTCAAGACTCGTGTCTTCTGGACATTTTGTGTGGACAGAATCCTACACCGGGCACCTTTTGTGGCAGGCTCCTTTCCCCCAGCTTATGCTGAGATGTAATATTTAATTGTAGGGAAGACCCTTGGAGACCAGGCCTTGAGTCCCTACTATGCCACTAACTCACTGTGTGATCTTGGCAAACCATCCCCTCCATGGCCTTTGGCCTCTGTTTTGGGATCTGTAAAATGGGCAGATGACCCAAGAAGCATGTCTATCTCACCCAGAGCGAGTAACTCTAAAAAGGGGGTTCCATGGGGCCAAGAACCTGATTCCCATCCCAGCTCTGCCACTCCTGGCCATGGGAATTTGGACAAAGCCAGTTAAGTTCTCCGAGTTTCTGTTTTCTCACCTATAAAATGAGGATCCAGGGGCTTTGAAGAGTAAGACAAATCAAATTGTTCTTGTGGGCTAAATAGGGCTCCCTCTCCCCACAAATGCACATCCACATGGGACCTCAGAAGAGGGTCTTGCTTGGGAATGGGGTCTTCACTGAAGTCGTTAAGCTAGGATGGGGTCAGACTCCATCATGGTGGGCCCTATGTCCTCCCCTCTGAGGAGAGACACACGGAGACACAGAGACCATCGGGAGACGTAGGAAGAGCTTGAAGTGCGGCTTCCAAAAGCCAAGGAACCCCAAAGATTCCCCGGAACCTCCAGAAGCCAGGAAAGAGGCATAGAGAGGCTCCCTCTCAGACCCTCCAGGAGGAACGGACCCTGCTAACACCTCGACTGTGGACTTCTGGTCTCCTGAACTGTGAGAGAGGAAATTTCCACTGTTGTAAGCACCGCCCCCCTGCCCCTGTCTGTGGTTCTTGGCTGCGGCCGCCCAAGGACATGGCTAGAGCTGTGGTACCGGTTCTGAGGGTATGCTCCCCGCCATGGTTCCCAGCAGTGCAGAAGTCCGCCAAGGGCTGTCTTCGGGTCTCCTGAGGGCTGGTGATGCTAGCTGGTGACAGAAGTTTCCCGAAGAAAGAGCAGATAGACCATCATACAGAACTTCAGAGAGTTTTCCAACAGGAGGATCCTGAAGCCTTTCTCAAGACCCCAAGATGTTAGAAGCTGACCCGGGTCCCCAAAGACCCGCTGGCCCAGGACCAGGACCACTGAGTTTCCCTATTCTTTCCCTCGGCCCCAAAGACAGGCTGACTCGGGGCATCTCGGGCCAGGCTAAGAAGTGGCCACAGGCCCTGGCTGCCGGCTTCCGGGCAGCCCTGGCACGGAGCTCACCCTGGTGGGAGGCTGTTTATGGACCACCCCACAAGATGACCCATGACGGGGCTGAGGCTCCTCTGGGTGCCCCCTCCACGCTGAGTCACCTTCCAAGGCCCACTCAGTGGCCCAGCCGTGTCTGTCTGTTTCCTCTCCGGGGTTCTGGCCAAGACGGAGGACGGCTTACGTAATCTCTCCGTGTGCGAGAGCAAAGAGATACCAGGCCAGCTCCCGTCGGCTACTTTTGGGACAGTCTGACCCCTGTCCTCGCCCTCCAGAAGGAGGAATAGACTCTGTCATTGTGAGAACTGGTCGTCTCCCCTCGATGCCCCCACCCCATCAACTGCCTGAAAGCTTTCTCTTCAATTCCACTCTAATATCAGTTTATTCTAAAACTATAGAGCTCACCTTCTAATCTTGAAACTATTTCAGTGCCATTACTTAACTTGCAGATTTTTTCCCAAAGTTTCTCAAAGCAAAAAAAACCTAGCTTCCAATTACTCAGATAAGTCCAAGAACTGCAACTACTACATTTTCCTCTTCGGCCTGCCCATTCCTCAGATGTGTATTAAAGGCCCTGAGAAGTCCTGCAGGAAAGAGGCATGCTCCTCTCTGCTTGGTCTAACCCAGGGTCTCCCAGACTTGATCAGCACAGAACTGTCCTCCACGAGCTGCTCTTTCTACCTTCCTTGCCCCATACCTCCTTTTCCACCTGATGTTTAAATGTTGGAGTTCCTCGCGCTTCAACGCTAAGCCCTCCTCTCATCTCTCTCCATGGACCTCCTTACTAATCACGGTCAGGATCATGGCTCTAAATGCCATCTGTGATGGTGAGTCTTACATGCCAGCGTGGCTGGGCTCCAGCACCCACTTATGCAATCAAACACAAATCCAGGTGTGGCTGCGAAGGCCATTTGTAGATGTGGAGAACATCCCCCATCAGTCGACTTTCAGTAAAGCAGATGACCCTCCATAATGTGGGTGGGCCTCATCTGAGCAGTTGAAAGATTTGAAAACAAATACTGAGGTTTTCCAAAGAAGAAATTCTGTCCCGGGATTGCAGCATGAGCTCTTGCCTGAGTTTCTAGTTCTGTGATCTGCCCTGTGGATTATGACCAGCCAGCTCCTGCAGACACGTGAACTAACTCCTTGGAATAAATACCTTGATGGATAGATGATTGATAGATAGATAGATAGATAGATAGATAGATAGATAGATAGATAGATAGATGTAGATATCCTACTGGTTCGGTTTCTCTAGAGAGCCCTGACTGAGACACATCTGGGCCAGTCACTCTGAAATGTTATCTCTCTTCTGAAGCATCTTCTCTGATCCCAATGCCCAGAGGAGAACCCCATTTAGGTCTTTCACATGGATCTTCAACTTATCTGTCTCCATCACATGTGCGTAGCCACCACGAGGACTGGGACTGTCGTGGCTGACCCAAGTCTTCAAGAAAAGGTGAAAGTTCTCTCCAGCATGCCAGTTCCCTTCTACCCAGGTTGTGGAAGCATTTCTGATCATGGGAGCAGCGTGATTTACGTGAAAGTTACATGCCTACCCTATCAATCTCATCTCTCTAAAAGACATAACAGCACTACTGGTTTCCCAGGAAAGCTAATCTGATTTCATGCCCCCATGTTTTTGCTATACATGTGGATCATTTAGGCATCTCGGTTGATTGAAAAATGATGGGCAGTTTCTGCCAGCTACCCCAGAGAAATGTCATAAAACTGGGAAAATACATCCACACATTCCTCTTCCCTGTGAGCACCGCATGACACAATGTCAGCCCAGTACCGACACCCCCACGGCTGTATTTGATGTTCACAACAGCTCACTAAGGAGGCAGGGCACATTCACTCCCAGATGAAGAAACTGGGTCAGAGGCCCCCCAGGACTGCCAGGGTCCCCCTGCACTCTCCCCCAAACAACGGAATGGGGCGTATCTATGTTGTCAGAGAACTCCGCAGTCTGATCTGGAACTATTTAATCCTCTTGGCTACACTCAGACAAGAGTGTTTGGAGGCATAGCTGCGCAGGGCCTGCCCAACGGTAGGGGCTGAGCGGTACTCAGAAAGAATGAGTAAATGCGGTCTGAGGCTCGAGCCTGGGCTTTCTGACTCTGAGTTCCACGGAAGCCTTCCACAAACACATTTGCATGCATATGCATGGCGAAGCTTCCACCTACAGTGATATTCTCAGCTTGCCTGCCTTCCAAACTCCTATTCATCTCTCAAAACCCAGCTCAAATAGCCCTCTGCCATAATTCTTCCCAGACTTGGCCTCAAGCAGAATTAAACTCTGTAGGTCCTCATATTCGGAGAGATCCTTGGCTACTCATTGTCACCCCACATGCCTGGGCACTGGCCACTCAGCAGAAAATACTCTGGTAGGCCAAGGGTCCCAACGACCAGCAAGATTTAAAAATGGCCATGGAAAACTCAGTCTCTGTGTCAGCTTTGCTCTGAAATAGGCTGTCTCACCTGGATGTGAGGCAGGGGGTAGCAGACCCTCCTTTGAGGGGAAACAGCACATGCCTTTGTGTGTCTCTGTCCTCAAAAGGACCCAGAGTCTTGAAAGGGGCCAGAGAAAGGGATTTGTTCATCAGTGTCTTCCCACTGATTTGTTGCTTGGTTCTTGGGGACCTGGGGCCCTCAAGGGTTTCAGGACTGCATGTTGACCCAGAGACAAACTACTGATAATCTGCTATATAAATAAATGGGGTTCTGAATTCATTCAGCAAATATTTGTTGAGCTCTGTTGTAGGAGTTTGGAATATGACTCTAATCAAAAGAGTCAATAAACCCATTGCCCGCAGAACCCATGCTATAGAGGAAGTGACAGGAGGTGAAAACTAAACCATGCGCCCGGGTGATGCTATCGGTTATGACCACAGTGAAGCCGGGGAGGGGAGGAGGGGTGATTTCAGGGAAGAGCTCTCCGATAAGGGGGGATTTGTGGGGACCAGAGGACCTGAGACATGGGACCGTCTATGGGAAGGGTGCTGCAGGCACAGGGAACGGCCCGTGCAAAGGCCCTGAGGTGGGAGAGGAGGTGACATGTTCAAAACAGAGCAAGGGGACCAGGAGAGCCGATGGAGGAGCAGGGGGACCGTGACAAGGACCCATAGGAAAGGCAGCAGGTGCCGTCACGGGCCTGAGATGGGAGCCGGGAGGCTTTCCAGCAGAGACGCCGCACAATCACACGGAGGCTTTAGAACGCAGTGGAACGTGGCTGAGCATCCCGGTTGTTTCCCTTGCAGAAGCTTCCAGAGCCTTCCAGGCCCAGTGCCCTCAAGGCTCCAGCTGTGTTAGCTCCCGGGCTTCTCCCAGCTCCTCTCAAAGGAGGGTCTGTCGAGCCACACACCCTGCCCCCACCCCGTCCAGGTGAGACAGCCGTCCCAGAGCAAAGCTGACCCACAGCAGAGTTTTCTGTGGCCATTTTTAAACCTTCCTGGTCTTTGGAACCCCTAGCCCATGAGAGCATTTTCTGCCGAGTAGCCAGTGCCCAGAACCCTTCACTCTTAAATGGCCACCAGCTCAGGCCAGGACAGTGCTTAGAGCCGACCGGGCAGCACTGAAGCCTGCAACTGACACCCTGTTGATTTCCAGGGTTTGTGCTTTGGGAAACCTACAAACTTTAGGATTTGGTTTGTACCCCCTTCCATCCGGACGCCTCCGTCCGGCCCCTCCATTCCCGGCCACTCAGCGCAGCCCGCTGTGGGCTCCTATGGAGTGGCGTTGGCATACGTGGCCGCCAGCAGGGCTTCACCGACTGCCCGGCCCGCTGGAACATGAGCAGCCCGAGGGGCCGCCAAGTCTTCTTCTCCCCGCCCACAGGTCCCCAGCCCTTCCTGGGCACCAGGCAGGCAGGCGCTCCCTTCGTATTTGCAGACTAAGAGGAGGAAAGGGTTATAAAGGGCCTTGAATGATGGCGGGGCATGAAGCACACAGAGAGGGGAGGGGAGACTTTTCCAGCAAATGTCCACAGGGAGACAAGTCCAGAGGCACTAGGAGCCCATGAGTCACCCCTCGGCCGCAGCAGAAGACCCAGGGTCGGGGCGGCTCTGGGTGTGCATTCTGTGACTCCCCGGTGGCTGGGTGGCTGGGGTGTGGTTCTGTGAAATGACAAAATCCAGGTGCTCTGTAAGAGTAAGCTGGCACAAGCATCGACGGAGGGACAAGAATGAGAAAGCAAGAAGACTTACTGGGAGTTCTGTGTCGTAGATGTGTCTGCTGCGTGAGAGCCTGGCACGGATGACAGGAAGGAAGGCCTGGACAGAGGGGACAGAGGGCTCGATGAGCCTTCAGCTCAGGCCAGAAGGTGCCCAGCTTCGGCTTCTTTGCTGCATCTACAGTAGAGTTAATAGTAGGAATTGCACGTGTAATTGTGGGGGCTGAGCAGGAACCCCGGAGATGCTCAGGTTCTAGAAGTTACCTGCAGAGATGTTCCCAATGAAGCATCCTTGCAGAAGCTGCTGGATGTGACTAGGAGAGGAGATAGGGCGGCTCTGTGGTTGAGCAACCGTCACGGTGGGGACTGTGACCTGTGAGTCCCCAAGTCCCTCAAATTCCATCCCACCTTCCCTGAATATGCATCGAGCATAGCCAGCACCCAGCTCAGGACACACAGAGGCCCAGAGTCCCAGGGACAAGCCCAGGCAGTGGGGACCTGTCCCACCGAGCCGGACAGGCTGTCCTCTCTTTGTAGATGGTAGTCCTGGGTACCCGGCCAGCCACCTCTTCGTTCCTCTTTGTTGTCCTGTGCCCCCTACGGACGCCGCCCACATGCCCCGGGACCCAGAGGGCCCTCACTCCACTCCCGGCCTCCCCCGACCTCCATCTAGAATGGGAGGTTGTCTCATCCTACCCTCAGCCTTGGGAAATTGAGGACCTCTTCCCATCGGTTTGGGGTTCCCTTACTCTGTCCTCGGCCCTCCAGCATTCAGCCCCCCTCTCCCCACCGCCCCAGAAGCAGAGGGAGACTCTCTCCTTCCTGGGACCAAAGCCCACTTCCCATTTCCCACTCTGAGTGAGCAATAGCGGGAACCCCCATTTTCTTAAAAGGACATTCCATCCCGCCCCTGGGTGGGACCCCAAGGCTTTGGCAAGACTGCCATGGAGTCATCTCCCGAAGCCCAGATCCCTTGGCCATCTTATGTCACACACAGGCCCCTTGTCCTCATGGCCTCCCCCATGGCCTCCCCATGGATCCTTCAGGGCTGAAATGTGTGCAGAGCCAGACCCCAGCACTGGTCTCAGGGCCTGGGCAGGAGGGCACGCCGTAACAACAGATACAGCCCAGTCTAAAGGCATATGGAAGGGAAAAAAGGCAGCTGCTTTCTGGAAAGGGTTTCCTCCAGGGACACCCCAATCTTCATGACTAATCAGGAAGGACTGGGGCTTGGGGCCTCTCTCTGAAGAAAATCTCCCCCAAATGACGGCCGACACCCACCTAACATCCGCGTTACTAAAAAAAATCCCAGGTCTCGCCTGGCGGGAAGCCGCCTTCCCAAACACAAACTCCACTTTCCTCCCTAAAATACTTATGGGATACTGAGTCTTGGAGTCTTCTTTTTCTTTATTTTCTGCTTCCATGATTTTAATACGTCTAGCGACAGGAGAAAATTGCTAGAAAATTCTAAAGTGCAGGTTGTCCCCACTGAGGCGTCAGTACAGAGAAAGGAAAGAGAGAAGACCAGATTCTGAAGACGAAGGGGACATTAGGCTGGGCTCCAGGTCATGTCTGGAGGGGACATGAAGCATCCAAGAGGCAGGACTAAGGTGTGGGGAGAGCTGGGGCCCTGAGACTTGGGGTCCGCCTTCCCAGAAGCCAGAACTTAAGCCCTGGCATGGATGTGTTCTTCTGCATTTAGGGAGGGAGTCTGAAACATCTTAATTTTCTAAGAGGGAGAATAAGGAGCATTTCAGTTAAAGGCTCTTGAAGCTTGACTCTCAAAAAAAAGCCAGAAATGTCTTACTGTCTGAACATGAGGACTGGAGGAGCTCAAGTTGCTAGATATGGATGTGCGTTGAAAAATGGGCCTCGGGGCTGCCAAGGAAGATTAGGAAAAGTGCATCCAATCTTACTCAACTCTGGACATCGCATGAGTCAAAGTCTTCCTAGCTCGCTGTTTGTTTAATGGGGTCTGCATTGATGGATTCTTGGCCATGGATCCTTCAGGGCTGAAATTCAAAAGGAGGCATTTAAGGAGAGCTGTTGCAAAACCTCAGGCAGGCAGGACCCCGTGGTAATTGGGGCTATCATCACTCAATGTCCACCAAGGCTCATGGGGACTCAGAAGAAGGACAGGAAGAATTTTAAGTGCATGTTGGCCAACATACTGCCCCTGGGCAGTCACGGGTCTCCCCAGATGTCACCAATATAAGGAGGAGGGTGGGGGCTGAATGATTTCTTGCCAGCCCCAAAATGCAGAGGATTTTTCCTTTTAAACCCTAGCTTGCTTCTTCCATTGAAAGATTCACTGTTTTCAGCAGTCTCTCCAGTGACCTCATTGGAGAGGAGGTTGTGTGATTCAAGAAGCATTTCCACGGGGCTTCCCAGCGTGAAACACCTCTGAAAGCTGCTCTCGCCATCGGAAAAGCCGGCTGACTTTGGGAGCTCTTCCCTATCCTAGGTAAGTAAATGACCACCTTCTTTTTATCTTGTGAGAGTGAGATATAAGAGGAGATGTATGTGTCTTAGAAAAAAACAACAACAACAACAAAAGAAAGAAAGCCTCCTTTTACAACTAAATATTGGCAGAATTTTCGGTTTTCTTTAAGCGTGTGGTTTTTTGAAACATAATTCTAGGACACCTGGAAGGCTCTGTTGGTTAAGCATCTGCCATTGGCTCGGGTCATGATCCTGGGGTCCTGGGATTGAGCCCTATATGGGCTTCCCTGTTCCGTGGGGAGGTTCCTTCTCCCTCTCCCTCTGTTGTGACCCTTGCTTGTGTTCTCTCTCTCTGTCTGTCAGATAAATAAATAAAATCTTTTTTAAAAAAGGAAGAAAGAAAACCTTTTAGAAACCTAATTCTAAATCTGTTTAAGAGACTGTATTCTGTGCCTGCTTTGGGGTTGAGTTACTTTCCCAGAAGAAAAGGAGGAGAGTATCTGGACCAGCCTGGGAAGTTTCCAGAAGCTCTTTCTTTATATCAAGGCCAAGGGAAACATGTAGAGGCTGGTTACAGCCGCGACTAGGCTCCAACCCTGACCAGTTTCCATCCACAAATTCTGATTGATAAGAACCAGACGGATCTCCCCAGGATGGCTTACCAGATTTCAGGAGGCCAGTAACTGGCCGGGTTATTTGTGGCTTGACAATAGCCTCTTATTATTTGATGGAGTTGAGATTATTTAATCTCTGTGTCTGCGTTTCAAGTGCTTTTATTACCACCTCACTGTTGGAATCGGAATCAACCCCAAGAAGCCCGCCTTGTGGAAGACAGTGGTCTCCCGAGTAGCAATGGCAATGTTAAAACGTGCAGAACTCAGGAAATAGCACGTAGAAATTAGACTCATCTTCTCTTGTAGACACACCTAGTGTCACCTCTAAGTCTTTAACAAATAAGGTCGAGTATAACTCAAAATATCGATAGTGCTGCTTACTGAGCACCTACTATGTGCCAAGCAAACTTCAGAGCTACAAGTAAGAAGTGATGAAGGAAGGCCTCTCCTTCCTGTCCAAAAACACAGGCAGCAGGTGGCAAAGACAAGCACTTTAAATATAAGCCCAGCTCGGGGCACTTGCATGGCGCAGTCGGCTGAGCCTCCAACTCTTGGTTTCAGCTCCGGTCATGATCATGATCTCAGCGTCCTGGGATGGAGCCCCATGTTAGGCTCCACGCTCAGCATGGGGGCTGCTTGAGATTCTCTCTCCTTCTCCCTCTGCCCCTCCTGCTCATGCACTCTCTCAAATAAATAAATAAGTCTTGGGGCGCCTTGTGGCTCAGTCTGTTAAGCATCTGTCTTTAGCTCAGGTCATGATCCCAGGGTCCTGGGATTGAGACCCGCATCAGGCTTACTGCTCAATGGGGAGTCTATTTCTCCTTTTCCCTCTGTCTGTCGCTCCTGCTGCTTGTGCACTCTCGCTTTCTCACTCGCTCTCTCTCTCTCTCTCTCTGTGTCGAATAAATAAATAAAATCTTTAAAAAAAAATAAGTCTTTAAAAAAAAATAATGTAATAAGCCCATCTAGAGCAGACACAGGCCGAACCAATCAGATTCAAGCTGCCATCAGAGGTCTCAGCACGTGGCATAGGAGGCAGTCCCTGATTTTCTGGGTGGGTGAAGCCTTACTCCCTGGATGAGTCTCCTATGACTGCTGTAATATTAGCATAAACCTAGTGGCTCCAAACGACACAAAGCAATTGTCATACTGTTCTGGAAGTCAGGTGTTCAACACCCATCACACCGGGCTGAAGTCGGGGTGCTGGCAGGCTGCGTTCCTTCTGGAGGCTGCAGGGGAGAATCTGTTCCTTGCTTTCTCCACCTTTGAGAGGCTGCCTGTGTCTCTTGGCTCACGGCCCCTCCCTCCACCTTCAGAAGCCCCAGTGTCCTATCTGTGCCTCAGTTTTTTCATCTGTACCATGGGCGCAATTCTATACTGTTCATGGAGCCCTGATGTCAAGATCAGGGTCCTGAGAGCCCGGGGGGGTTTGGACTCTCAGTCACAACCAGTGTGGCTCATGCTGAAGGCTCAGACCTGGGCATCAGGGTCTCCCTGCAGCCCCAGCGTCGGGGAGGCCTGGGGCTGAGACAAAGCTGTCGTGCAGATTTTCCTTGGTGGGTAGAACTTGGCCCCATGTGCAGAGAAAGGCAAAGGAAGATGTGGCGTGAGGCCCCATGACCGTTTCAGGACTCAGCTTGGCAGATGTGTATGCAGTACAACGGGGTGCTGAGGGCCCCCCGGGTATCTGAGCAGTCGGGTGTGCTGTGTGTACCCGCTTCCCGCGGCCGCTGAATTGAATGCCCACAAACCAGGGTGGCTTCAAACAACCAAGGGCCTGAATTACAGCAGTGGAGTTACAAAGCAGTCCTCGTCCAAAGCCGTTTTCCAAACAATGATGTATTTAACTCTCTCCAAGCTGAATACTGAAAATGAACATAAGCAAAATAAACTGGTTTGGGTACATATCCACGAGCTACAACCTGACTTGGGAATGTCTGCAGCATTTTCCTGGAGAATGACTTTTTCTTTCCCCCTGGTCTTCCTATTTTTAATTGTCCCATGTAATTGCTGAAATCTTTGCCTTCAAATGTTACAGTTAATAAATTTAAATGACAATCTTCAGTGGACCCTTCTCTTAGACCAGAATGTATTTATTTAAGAAAATGTGGCTGGGGCAGGTGCTCAGGTACCTGACATGTACCGAGGACATTCTCCTAAGTGGGGCTCTTCTCCAGTCCGAATCTTTGCCTATATAATGATGTAAATATTTCAGACCAGATATTTTCACAGGTGGTGCCTTTATGCCTTCATTCAAAGTGGCTTTCTTCCACAAATATTTTTACCAGATTTACCTCTATAAATAGGTCATAGTTACAATTTTTGAAGGCTTTGGCAAGCTTAGATGTCGTGAATCTTAGGTTTTCCCAATTTCATCTCATTTCTGTATGGAATGTGAACTTATCCAATTGAAAAGATTCTTCCCACAAACTGAGGTAGTCCAAAGCTCACTACAGAACTTTAAAATTAAATCTTGTGGGCCACAGAGCTCTTATTCTCTGATTTAATCATTTCTTCCCTTTTGCAACATATTTCCTTTATTTTCTGCATATAGGCTTCATTTTCTATCGTTAAAATCTGCTAGACACACAAAAGCAGATGCTTTGGATTCTGTTCTTTGAAGCCCTTGATTAAAGATCTCCTCTGTTTGACTGGGAATAAAATTCAAAAAAATTTGGAGCTCTCCTTTAACAAGCAACTTAGTAACACTTTCAGACATTTAGGCTCGAAGTCTTATAAAATTGAATTTTATAGCAAAGTAAAGAAATACGTGCCGAAGGTTTTCTTTTTTTTAATGCACCATCAACTTCACTACGAAAAGCCTGTGGTTCGCTAACTCTGTGCGTATGTCTTTAAATTTTCTAAATTTTGTCAACTGTCGTCTCCATTTCAATTGGTAGAATATTGAAACTTATTTGCATGCGATTATAAACGGTGTGTGCACCATGGTCTGTTCAAGTACATTTCTGTTTCACTGGTCTCTTATTTAGTAAGAATGTAACAGTTACCATGACACTGCAGGCAGGAAAATCTGTCTTTGCATTACCATCACAATATTTAACTCTATTTCTGATGCAAACAGTTTAAGCTGAATTTAGAATAGCATTCCCCAGAAGTCAGATTCCATTCGGCGGACTGAACTTCCAGAAGTCTGGCTTTGAGTCTCTGAACTGGACCCTGATTGGCATG
The DNA here is from genome assembly GCA_004023965.1 of Spilogale gracilis. Classification (NCBI taxonomy): domain Eukaryota; kingdom Metazoa; phylum Chordata; class Mammalia; order Carnivora; family Mephitidae; genus Spilogale; species Spilogale gracilis. The sequence goes on along the minus strand of PITA01009245.1, from coordinate 83 downwards.
GACTGATTTTTCTAGTGGGAGATTCTGAAGATAACGATATCAAAGTGACACCAAGTACTCCCTGTCTGGGGTTCCGACGAAGC
>PITA01009244.1:35425-71181 GCA_004023965.1 Spilogale gracilis | reverse complement strand
GAGCCATCAGCGGCCCATGTGCACTGGATAAATGAGGCAGGTCTTCCGGCTGAGGCGGAACCACCCGAAGAGGCAGTGACCCGGTTAGATGAGGCCACCTGGTTTAAAAAGCACGGACGGTCTCTCCCCTGCACTGCCCTCTGTGGCAGGAGCTGGGGCTACAGGTGCAGGGCAAGGGGAGCCAGGCGAGGGGCTGGCCGGGGGCTCCTGCTCCCGGTGCTGTGGTCCCTTCCCCACACGGGCATCTCATCTGTAGGACACGGCACAGGCCTGGGACGAGCTCTGCTCCAGCTCCTGCAGGGCCCCCTCACTCCCCTGCGGGCTGGGCAGCTCTCGGATGGCCCCAGCTCTCCCCTCTCTGCTCCCCCCACTGCGTGCAGTCATGATGCTTCTGACAACACATGCTGAATGCACAAGGCTCCCGCATCACAGCCTGTCCCCCCCCTTCAGCCCAGCAGCCCAGAGCTGTCCACCCTGACCCCAGACCGAGCCTTTGGCCTCCTGTCCCTCACCCCCAGCCCTCCCGGATAGAGACACACCTACTCTCCCTAACCCCAGCACCTCCACCCCCGGCCTGAGCAGCAAAGGCCCCTGAGGCCAGGGCCAGGGGTCAGCATCCCTCTGCAGGGCCGCCCAGCCCCCAACAGCAGCACGGCGCATGCTTTTTTCCAGAAGAGACTACAGTAAATGAAGCCATGGTGCCTTTTCCTCTAAAGTAGCAAGCTGGGTATGGTGGGAGGAGGGGATCCTGACTCCGGCGAGGCACCGTCTCCAGGGCTACAGGGTCCAGGACCGTGAAAAAGTTGAGTGCCCAACAGGACCCAGCCAGTGGCTGTCTCCAGAATGTGGTTTTTCTCCCTGATGTTCCTGTCCCAGCTCCGGGACCTGTCTCCACACATCCTGGGCGAGCACAGCCGTCTCCCTGTGTTGAAGGGGAGACAGGCAGGGCTCTAGCCCACAAGAGGCAGCAAGGCCACCAGGGGGAAGAGCCCGGGAAGCCTGGGAGGCAGGCAGGCAGGAGGGGGATGGGAGGGAACGAGGAGAGGGGGAGGGGCAGGGGAGGGAGCACCATCAACCAGGAGACAGGTCCCTCAGGGGACCAGGACTCCACTATCCCTCAACAGGATAAATGCCACGGGGTCAGAGAGCACGGGGAGGCTCAGTCCTGACTCAGGCCTGCTGCACCATGCCCTCTCCTGCTGTTTTGGGATATCACCAAGCTCCCTCAGGCACCAGGTGACCCCTGGGCACCCTCATGATCATCTGGAAGTCACTGTCACCTTAGGTAGGCTGGGTGCTTGGGGCTCGTTCTTAGGGCTGGGTGCTCAGAGCTAAGTACTCCAGGGAAGTCACAGGTGGGGAAGCCAAGGCTTGGGGCACGCACTTGGGGAGGGCCATGTGGTGTGTCAGGAGAGGGACAGGGGGCAGAGTGGGCTCCTTGCTGAATGCACCCTAGTGATGGGGACAGGGCTGCACACAGTAGGTGCTCATCAGAAGTTGCTTGAGGAAGTGACAGGCATGGGGAGACCGCCAGAGCATACCTGCTTCCTGACTGTGAACTGGGTGCGGTCCCACTAGTGCTGGCCCCGCCTAGACGCAGCCCCCCGGGGGCACTCGAGCACACCAGCCTCGCCCTGCAGTTAGGTCCTCGCGCTGCAGCCCCCTGAGCCCTCCCTGGCGGCCAGAGCCCACTGAGTGGCTTCAGGCGGCGGCACCTGGCGAGGTATGTGCTGTACGCGGGCCCCGCGGCCGTGGGCCCAGGGTACAGGAGGGGAATCTGAAGGGACAGGGCGCTGCGGAGCTGAGGACCCCACCCCCGCACACGCGTGCACACACGCCCCGCAGCTCCGGCCTCAGGAGGTGTGCTGTGCCCCCGCAGTGCCCTTCCTTCCCCGCCCTGGGGCTACATTTAGAAATGCCCAGAAAAGCCTGGAGTTTGCTTCAGGACATGGGCTCCTCTGAGTCACAGACCACAGACTCCAAGGCCCCCGCGGAGGCATTTTACATAAATTCATGAGGTCCGGCTGCGAGCCTGCAGACTACTTCCATCTTCCGGTTCTCGCAAAGCCTCAGATAGTGGACACGTCATTTTCCCACCCCAGGAAAGAGCAAGAAAGGCTTTACTGTCTTCCTAGAAGCAGGACAGTACTGCGCCCGTGAGGATGGTGGGAGGTGGGTGCCCCCCCGGCTGGGGTGCCCGGACCCAGGTCAGGTGCAGCCCCCGCCCCAGCCTGCTGGGGGCAGCAGCTGCTTGGTCAGAAGCCCTAGGTGGCACGACATTTTTTTTTTTTTTTAAGAAAACCAAAATCCAAAATTTCAGATAATTTCTCTGACTTTTGAAATATTAACAGGCAGGCTAAAAGAATCACGCCGACTGGCCAGCCTCCAGACTGGGGTCTGTGGCTCTCACTGAGCTGCCCCTTCGCCCTGGCCCCCACCTGAGTCTGTGCTGGGGGAGGGGAGGGGCTCTAGGAACCGGCTTTCCCAGGTGCGCCTCCCCAGCGCAGATGCCCCTCCTGGGCCGCTCCCAAGGGACCTGCTGGAGGAGCCAAATGGGGCGAAGGGGTCTGTAGGAGGCAAGCAGGGGAGTGGCCGCGTGGGGAGGCAACGCACAGAGGGGGGCCTCTGGCTTCTGCCAGCTCAGGGGCTGTGCCCACCACTGTTCAGACAGCCAGACTGTCTTCCTGGAATGGGAACCTCAGGTCCCAGAAGCAGGTGGGACTGACTTGTCTATGGCTTCCGTCACATCAGCCCCTCACCCTCCAAGTCCTCATGGTTCCAGCTTCCCTTCCTAGGAATCTCATCCCTGGGTCGGTCACTGTGGCCACGGCAGCCCTAGCAGGGCCGTGGGGATCCGAGCCCCACCCCTTCCTGGGTCTGGCTGGGCCAGGCCACTGCAGCAGCTACCACGATGGACCCCCTTCCTCAGTCTCTGGTGCCCCTTCGGGCCAGTCCCGAGAGACATCTCCAGCACCTGCCTCCTGCCCTGGTTCCTCGAGAACAGGCCCTTGTGAGTCAGCCTCGCTCCTCGCGCAGCCACGCTTCGCACCCTGGTGTCCAGAGAGAAGGCTTCCTGGTCTCCGTAAGCTCGTCTCCTGCAAAACGGACCCACTTGTTCGCGCACGGCTCACTGCACACGCTCACACAGCCTCTGCCCAGCGCACCTCCAGGCCACCGCGGGTGCAGAAGCTGGGGAACCAGTCGCGCCCCCACACCGGAGAGCAAAGTTACACACTGCCTCTTTGAGCAGCTAATTTTATTATTCAGTTTGTTACCTAATTCCACAGATGCCTGCCCAGGCTTCAGTCCCGTGTCTCCTGACCTGCGAACAGCCCAGAAGGCACGTTGGTACCTTTCTCCTGATCACACACTGCAACATGACCTCACTGAGGGGACCTCGCAAAGATTTATAAAGAGGAGACGTCTGGGGACACCTGGGGAGCTCAGTCAGTTGAGCATCTGACTCCTGATTTCAGCTCAGGTCATTATCTCAGGGTCATGAGATCAAGCCCTGTATCGGGCTCCATGTTCAGCACTGAGCCTGCTTGAGAGTTTTTTTCCCTCTGCCTCTCCACACATACATACTCTCTTTCTCTAAAATAAATAAAGTCTTAAACAAAAATTAAAGAAGAAGAAGAGATGTTTCCTACTCTGCCTCCCGTCCTTCCCGCATGACAAAGCCTTGGCGACCCTCCAGGTGGGCGGGCACTGGGACATCCACTCCAACAACAGGGATCACTCTATCACCGCAGAGGCCAGGAGGTGCGGCTCCGTAGCCATAGGCCTGTTAACACTTCTGTTGTTCGGTTACATCCACAATAAATCAGGTTGGAAATAGCCTTTTACTGATTATCTTGCTCTCTGGTTCTTGGAATTGGACGGCTCAGATCCTGGGTCTACTGAGAAGTCACGGTCTGCCTTCCTGGGCTTGCGGGGACTGTTCTGACCACGGGACTTCACAGGGACCCGCCCTCTGCTATGCAAAGTCTCTCCTACTGTTTTCTACTATTCCAAAATAAACCTGAAGAAAATTTTAAGGAAATGGTTCCTAATAGAAGAAGAACATAGAGTCAGATGAAGTAAGGACCACTAAAGCCAGCCAGTGACCGCTGGGGTGACCGGGGCTCTGGGTTAAGGGGGCCTCGCGAACCAGCTGCTGGGGTCAGCACCCAGTGGGAGGGGCTGCGGGCCTGTTTCCCCCACCCCCGCGGTCACGGGTGGCCCATCACTGGTGACCAACAGGAGGGGGCCCCACAGCACACTCCCTCCCACAGAGAAGAGTAAGCAGAGCAAGGCCTGGGAAACCCCTCCACGTCCCAGCCCGGCCGCCCCAGGCCTCACACAGAGGGGTTCCAGGGAGGCCCTGCTGGGGCCCGGGCCAGGGAGACCTATGGAGGGAAGGCGGGTGCAGCCATGAGCTCGGAGGAAAGATCCTGGACCAGGACACCCCTGCCCAGAGGCCCTCAGCAAGACGGGGAAAAGCCATCGTGCTGTTCTCACTAAATGAACGGAGCCACAGATCCGGCGTGTGCTTGTGATAACTGCCGGCACTGTTTAAACGTGCCTGAGAACGTTCATTTTTAGCATGGGTAATTTTAGGTCATTTTCAAATCAACCTTTCCTGGCAACGAGTAGCTACGATTCGCTTCCACGAAGACACCCACAGACTGTCCAAATCCGGTGTCACCTACATCCATTGCTGACAGATTTGTATCAGAAATGCTGTGTGACTGCTTTTTCTTAGCTCACTGGACAGAGCTGCCTGCCTCCCTCCCTGTCCCGCCAACATCCCAACCCAACTTCCTGCCCACACCCAGCAGCCCCCTCCACGTCGCGGAGGCCCGCGGCGTGGACGCCGTTCTCTGTGTGCAAGGGGCCCAGAGGATCCATCTGGAGGGTGGACCTGGAGAGCAGAGCGGAGACTGGGGCCCCGCCCCCAGGTGACCGTGGGGACCTCCGTCATCCCCAACCTGTAACGGGAGTATGGCTGTCCTGCCCACACCAGCGCTCATAGGCAGTCTGCTCCTCCCACGACCATGACGTCCTCTCTGCCCCTGACATTTGGGTCGGAGGCCCCAGCTTCGAGCTCAGGCACTTTTCCCGAGAGCCCCCTGGCCCCTCGCTGCTGTGTTCACCTGCTCCTTCCTCCCAGGCCCGTGAGGCTGCACCCTCCTCCCCAAGGTTGCTCACCCTCAGCCGCTTCTCGGGGAGGCCCCGTGGGCAGCGCCTTCCCTCACCCACCCCCCGTGGAAACCACGGGGCCCTCACCGCCATGGGATAGAGCTGGCTCTCACGTGCGGAGAGCCTGCGTCCCCTCCAGGGCCCCGAGCATGGTGATGTGTCTGCTGCTTCACTCCCAAGGCCAAGACCAGTGCCCGAAAGGCCGTGGGTGGTCATCGAACCCAATCCTTCACTGTTAGATGAATGAATGACCCAGCCCATCCCCCTCGCTGGGCCTCGTGTCTCCACTCGGCCATCACAGCCTTGGACTGTCCCCACCCTACTGGCACATACGTTCAGTGGGTGGCAGCCTGGTGCCTTTCCCACTGGGACAGCTAAGGTGGGTCGCTGACTCCCAGGTGGCACCTGGAGAGCACGTGGTGGCATGTGGGCTGAGGCCCTGGCAAGGCAGAGCTGGTGGCACAGGCCTCACTGGGGGGGGGGGTGCTCACCACTGCCCCGGCCTGACCTCTGGGGACAAATGTCTGTGCAGAACAGAACGAGAAGGGATGAGGAGACGCCAGGAACGGGTGGGATTTCGGCGGGCACCCCATGTAGCCCAGGTAACTGAGGCCCTCTTCCCACTCAGGGCACTCTGGAACCTTCTACCCCATCCCCCCTCCGTGTCCCCACACTGCTGGCATCGGCCCACCACCAGATCTCCCTGCAGGAAATGGTGCAAAGCCAGAGTGCACAGGCAGAATAGCGGGAGGACAGGACAAAAAATGAGTGACAGAGGGCCTGGAGGGCAGGAACCACATGGGAAGGGGTGCCCAGCATGTGAGGGGCAGCTGCTGCCCACATGTCACTCCCACTGGGACCGCCTGGGGGCCACAGCTGCCTGAACACAGATGCACCTGCGGGGCACCAGACAAGCTGAAGGCTCATGCCCCTCAAGCCCACGAGACAGCACCACACGTCCAAAGCTTGGAATGTTCTTGCTTGAAACCCTCCTGACCTGTAGGAGCCCAGTTCCATTGCACTCCCCTCGGCGACTCCAAGTGATGGGACGTCGGCACAACCCCAGCTCCCAGAGCTTCATCACCAGCAGGGTGAAGGGGACCACCCAGCTCCGACCTCTGCACAGTGCTGGTGTGTCTGCACGGGGCATGCGAGGGGCATGTGATGCCACCCTCCCCGTCCTCTTGGGGTCCTGATAGTTCCTCTGCAGTCTCTATAAGCAATTCACAGTCTGAATGCAAAACCCACGGCATACGCTGCAAATGAAGGGGACTCCTGTGCCCGCCGCCCCCACCCGAGAGCCTCCCGTGCCCCCTGCCCCCACCCCGGAGCCTCCCGTGCCCCCTACCCCCATCCAGGAGCCTCCCGTGCCCCCTGCAGATGTCCCCCCCGCTGCGCTGGACCCTCCTCCCGACTCTCCGCAGCACAGAGGCGCCACGGCCCCAGGACCGAAGGCAGAGGACGCTGGCACACTTGCCCTGTGCTGCGGACCGCCAGGAAGGACCTAGGGTCTGCATGGTGCCGCCGCAGGGGACGTGGGCAGAAGTTTTTGTTTTGGTTTGTTACTAGAAAGTGTAGCGTTTCACAAGTGTCACCCATCACAAGGCCTCCCCGATGAGTGGGGGCGCCCGTGTGCCCCCGCCTGCAGCTGGAGGCCAGAAGGACACGCTGTCGGGGCTCAGGGACCCCCGCGCCCGGCTCTTACCTCCATCGGCACCACCTGCATCAGGATGGCGAAGTTGGTGAGGTGAGTGCAGCGGCAGACGGAGTAGCTGAGGTTCCCCTCCGCGAGCACACAGCCCTGGTTGGACCAGACCCCTTCTCCGGAGCTGAGGACACAGGAGAGAAGAGGGCGGGCTGAGAGAGCAGACAAGCTGGTACCCGCTGGGAGGACTATGGGGTACCCTCCCTGGACCCCAGCCGTGAAAAGATACATGCTCGTCCTACACTCCAGCAGCCCCACTTCTGAATAACCCTGAGCCGCGCGCCCAGGGGACACGCCCGGAGGTCGTCACCGGGTGACAGGTGACAAGCCGCCCAGGGCCGGCGGCAGGGCACGCACAGACGTGAGAGACACAGCGCGTCAGTCGCAGACATGTATCCACATAGGTGAAAGCGAGCCCTCGTGCCTCGTGCGCAGTGCATAGCCGGGGAGGACGCACACGCGTGAAGCACAGCGAGGCTGCGCCCATGGACACGGCCCTGGGTGACATGTACACTTCCGGGGACACCCCGGCCGGCCACCTCCAGCAAGGGGGACTGGGACCAAGCCGCCAAAGGGGTTTTTGCTTTCTTACAACGTTTTACTTTTGTACAGAATTGATTTAGGACTCATGTTACTTCTTGAGGTCTCAGCCTAGCCCCCAAAGGGCCGGCAGCAAGCAGGCCCAAGTGTTCACTTTGGTTTCTTCCAACTGTGAAGACAGCAGGGATCATCATTTCCTTCCGTGTCTCTCTCTGTATTCTCAGATTCCCAAGATGTCCCTGTGGCCTTTTCCAGAAAGGACAGCTTTGAGTTATTGGCAAAGAAACATTTGCTTCAGTCAAAGGTGGGGGCCTTGGGGAAAGCATTTATAAAGATGAACATGTTCAGAGGCGGTGGTTTCTCTCTGTGGACGCAGCCGATGGGACGTGCCCATCCCAGAGGGGTGCTAGTGTCCTCGTGACGACGAGCTGTGACTTCTCTGAGGCTCGTCTGCCGTGGAAGCCGACGGTGGGGCGGGAAAGGCTCACTGGGGGCGTCTCTGGGGTGGGCTCCGAGTCTGGCGGCCGAGGTACAGGGAGAGCAGCTCCCGAGGCCGTGTCCATGATGCTCGGTCAAGCTTGGCAAGGAGGAGGGGGCGCCAGCGGAGGCCAGAGCGTACAGTCAGGGCCACTCTAACCTGTCCATCCAGGGCACTAAGCCCCAGTACTAACATCAAATAAAGGGACTAAAGGTAGGGGCCTGTCCTTTCCCTGCACACCCTCCTCTTCCTCTGACGTCCATGGCCTTGAGGACAGTCAGTCACCCTGCCTGCTGGGCCCCATGTGGCCCCTCTGTCTGTCCCCCCAGCACACAAACGCCATACTCCCTTCCACGGGAGGCCGCCCCGGACCTGCGGGTACTGGACCACATGAGCCCGGTCTCAGGGACGAGCGACGCACCTCTCCGTACACAAAGGGCAACTGGGAGTTAGAAACCATGGAAGTCACATCTTCCCAGATGGAAGCACACAGGTGTGACGCCACGTGCACTGGGCACGGCAGCTGAGCACGACGTGGCTCTGCCTCCCATGGGGTGAGGACCCACTCCCCGGGGAGAGCTGTCCGTGGGGGGTCTGCCATGTGAGCCGGGCCAAGCAACACTGGAGGGAACCAGGCACGCACGACCCCGTGACCTAGAAGTCTGCGTCCAAGTAGAAGCTGCCCACTCGCACATGGGACCAAAATGGGGCTAAATGTGATGAAATCCTCCACAGCAGTTGAGACGATGCGGGCTGAGTACAGTACCGAGCGTGGAGGGATGGGACAAGAAGCACGTATTTTCTTTGAACATAACTACAACTCACAGAGAAATTACTGAGAAAACACCTCAAAGTCTGCATACTGCAGCCACCAGGAGGGCGTGGGAGGGGTCAGGAAGCTAAGAGGTCCATGGGACGCTTGCTTGTACTTTCTAGAAGAATAGCGCACTGTTATATGGTACCGCTTCCTAAACTCTGGAGTGACCCAGAATTCTCAGGGTAGTGAGAACACCTTTGAAAAAATAAGAAGGGGGGCACCTGGGTGGCTCAGTTGGTTAAGCGACTGCCTTCGGCTCAGGTCATGATCCCGGAGACCCGGGATCGAGTCCCACATCGGGCTCCCTGCTCGGCGGGAAGCCTGCTTCTCCCTCTCTCACTCCCCCTGCTTGTGTTCCCTCTCTGGCTGTGTTTCTCTCTGTCAAATAAATAAAATATTAAAAAAAAAATAAGAAGGAACACTTTCTGGGACAAGAGAACCTGGTGGCAGAGTTGGCGCTGAAGTTCAAGGATCGTGAGGCTGGACAGAAATTTCAGTCTACAGACAGAGCAGCTGGAAAGGGGCAAGAGTGGAGGAAAACATGCAACTATTGTCTTATTTTCAGCGTCTCTAGTAGGCAACTGATTGAAGCAAAAATTCTAGCAAGTCAATGTGCCCCTATGGAGCCTGCAGGGTCGGGCGAGCGGCCAAGCGGCACAGGGTGGGACGCCGCTGTGATGTCATAGACCACAGGCGGCTCGATGTCCTCGCACGTGAGGCGGACGGAGAGGAGCCAGAGGCACATATGCTGGGTCAGCCGCTACAGGAAATCACGGGGCACTTCGAGGTCAGTAGTGGCGATAATGCGGCATTGTGACACACGTCCTGACTCCAAGTGACATAAGAAGAGCGAACACAGGAGACAACGAAGAGATGAGGAAACGTGAAAACGGGCAGCAAGGCAGTTTCTGTCTAAACACATCCATAATCACACGAAATGTGTTGACTCTCAAAACCCATCCGGACAAAACCAGAAATGTTCCGATGGGATAAAAAGCAACATGCCACCATATGCAACCTAGAAGTGACTTACTTTAAGTATAAGGATGATAAATAAAGAGGTTGAGACATAAGGTGGGGAAAGACACCGCGCCCAGGCACAGAGTAAGAGAGCCAGAATAGCTGTGTCAAAGGTAGACCAGGTGGACTTCAGCACGACCCAATTCCTTCCCATCAGAAGAGGGACACGCAGCAGTAAGGGGCCAGTTTCCCAGAAGACAGAACAATCCTAACAACAGAGCTTCAGGCTACACCAAAACCCAGAGAAATCTCAGTGGAGAAACAGATCCCTCACGACATGGAGACATCACCATCCTCTCCCGCGAACCAAGGGGATAAGTGGGCCAAATGTCATAACGTCACAGAAAGCCCGCTGAGCACTATCAATGCAACCTCCTGAATTTAACGGACATCTGCCAGGAGCAGACATTTTTAAAGGAAGCATTGGGCATTCACCAAGAGCAAACACATGCTGGGTCATAAAACAAGGTCTCAGGAATTTAAAAGGACTGAAATAAAAAAATAATAAATGTTTTCATTCATGTTTTCTCATCAACAAAAATCAATTACAAATCCAGTGCAGAGAGATCTCCGGAAAGTCCCCAAGCAGTCAGAGGAAACACCACACTTCAAAGAGGCACATGGCTTGAAGAGGAAGTCACGAGAAAGGCTAGAGAACAGGTTTAATTTTAGGAAAACGAGAGCAACGTGCTGACAATGCGGGACACAGTCAAGTCAGTGCTCACAGGAAAAGTGACAGCCTAAAACACGTGTGTTGGAAAGCCATCAAGGCCTCCGTGACCGAAGCAAACCAAGTGCATGGCGAGCAGACAGGAGTAACGGCGGAACAAAGACCAGCGCCTACACCAAGCACATGAGAACAGAAATGCAACCAGAAGCCATTAATTTGAGAAAGATCAGTAAGCTTAACAAGCACCTAGTACGAGGGACCAAGGAGAGAGAGAGGGATACAGATCACAGACACCCGAAATGGAAGGGCCTCGTTGGCACAGGCCCTGGATGGAAGCGCGGGCGCAGGGGGCACTACCAACTCTGTGCTCACACTTCAACCACATTTCCGACAAATTCTCCGAAAACCGAAGTGTCCACACTCACGACGAAGTAGATGGCCTGAGTAGTTCCGTGTCAACCAAAGACAATCATTCAGGGGAGGCCAGAGGCAGGCCAACGACAGAAACAGGCTCAGGCGGCCTCATTGGAGAATCTGAACAAATATTTGGGGAAGAAACAAGACAGGTTCCATAGAAACTGTCCGAAATGCACCTTTTAAGAAGGGACGGTTACGCTGGTACAAAACCCAGACATTACAAGAAAACTACAGACCGATCTCCTCCACGCACACAGACGTGGTGGTCATTGCTTGCCGCCAGTGACGTTCAAATCACCTCGAGCAAGTGCTCTCTCTCCTGGGACAGCAGAGCCGGCACACGCACAGCCACACTCCCCAGTGCCCAGACGCACCCCTGCACCGGAGGGGGACTGCGGAATGCCACTTGGCAGCGACGGTAGCAGGGAGCCATTAGCACAGGTGACAACGCGGGGCTGTCGTGCTCCATGACGGAAGCCATGACGTGATGCACTGTGGCTCGGCTCCGTCTCCGTGGCGCTCCTGCAGACACGGAGCCGTGTGGGTGGAAGACACCCTCAGTGGCCACGGGAGCTGGAGTCCGAGGAGCAGTGGCAAGTGGGCCAGGTGTCTGGGGGCTGGGGCACTGGCCTGCACGCTGTCTGCAGGGCTGACCCCGCTGGGCTCATCTGTCCAAACCCCCAGAGCTGTGTGACCAGAGGCATGCCTATCTCCAACGGGCACTGCCTGCTAATAAGGAATTCCCTGGGGACGGGCACAGACGGGCACTCACGCTGCATGCTAGATGGCGATGGCCCTGGGGATCAGGGGACAGAGGACAGGAGGGGACAGAGTGTTCTCTGACATCATCTGTGATGTTTTCATTGTTTTATTCTTGGAAATACAAACATGCTAATAATTACACATTTGCAGCAAAGGACCTCTGCGCTACTTGCGGTATTTGTTGTACTTTTCTGTTCCTAACGTGTCTTCAAAAATAAGAACCAACAAGTTATCTGGCTTTTACCCAAGTCCATCTCCTCCATTCCATCCACAAAATACTTCCCTGCGAGCGGTACCCTCAAAGTGGGATGCCTATTTCTAGGTGGACGTGTCTCTTCACTTTCATAATCTGCAAAGACGAGTAACGGGCTGCAGCTGGCTGAGCTCGGCCACGGCAAAACCACTGCACTCAGCGTCGGCGATGCGCGCTGCGGGGCGTGTGGTGTGTACACGGAAGGGCACAGCCAGAAGGCGGCGCTCATCAGACCAGAAAGAAGCGGGATCTGCTGGGGGGGGGGGGTGCATTTCCTCGCTGTGTGTGGAGCAGAGATGGGACTCAAGCACACGGCCACACCGGCTTGGCACCTTGCGTCTCCTGGTCGCCGAGTGCAGGGAAGTGGAGGGGTCTTCTCCGACCCACAGAGCCACCGAGAGGAGCCCTGACCCCCAGCCCGTGCCCCCAGCCCCATGTGCTCCTGATTCTCTCTTATGCTCTCCCACAGCAGCTCCTTGGCCATGGACCGAGGGAAAGGGGGTCAACTTTTGATTCCTGCTCTGACCATAGGAGCCATTTGTGGGGATCCCCACCCAGAGGTGCATCACGATTAAAACTCCATCAGAAGAAGGGCCCCCAACAGTGGGGGGGGTGCCCAAGGACATGAGCAGGGATGGGGCTCCAGCATGGAGGGGGACAGTGGATTTCAAAGCGCCCATGGAGGTGCTGAGAAGGACGCCCTGGTCTGGGCCTGCGCTCCCCGAGCTGCGGTGCGGGTGATGTCCACACACCCCAGGGCGGCCACGGGGGCCATGAAATCCTGAGAGGCCCACACGCCGCCCAGAAAAGGGCCGCTCGCCCAGCCCCTCCCAACCACCTCCCCAGGGCGGCATCCAAGCCCCAGCACAGCCAGAGCCCAGCTGGGGCCGCCGGGGACGGCTGAGTCTCTGAAGCGTGCCCCGGGCTTGAACGGCTGAGTCCTGCTGGGTACTAAGACCTGACCCAGCACCTCCTCCAGCCCTGCCTGGGTCCCGGGTCGTTCCCTGCGTTTACGGGCACTGCAGCCGTGCTGCCATCTCCAGAGGGGTGACCGGGTCACACCCTGGACCGCGCGCCCATGCCCCTGCTCCCCGCCCCCATCCCTGCCCCGGGGCCCCCCAGAGGCCGTACCTGAAGTCCAGGAAGGCGCAGTACAGGAACACCTGGTTGCTGCTGTTGGAGGCCTCGCTGCGCTGTCTGCGGGACTGAAACGGGAAGGCGGATGTGCTCGTGAGGCCGCTGGAGAAGCCGGCTCCGACACTGAGCTCAAGCCCCCCCTCCCGTAGCCCTGCGACCTCAGGCTGGTGCCACAGAAGGCCACCGACTCGTCTCAACCCTGTTGTGCTCACAGAGGGGTCACGGCCCCCTCTCCTCTGCCCACAGCAGCCCAGAAGCCAGGGCTCCTGTTCAGGGCCTGTGCACTTGCTGTGCCCTCCCTGGAGAACGAACGCCCTTCCCCTGACAACACACTCCGCCGCCCCATTTACTGTGGGTCAGTGCTGGGCGTTACTCTCCAAGGCCCTTCCTGCCCAACGGCACCAGCCCCAACAGCCCCAGCCCTTCCTCTCGTCCATTCTCTTCTCAGTCGCTCACCATGCAGCAAGATACGCACTCACGTGTTGGTCTGCTTGCTGTCTCCCCCCCGGGAAACGCACACAACGAGTCCTCGTCTGTCCTGGGGCCGCTGTGGCCCAGCGCCTGTCCAGGGAAGGCACACAGCAGGCGCTCACTACAGACTTGCTGAGATGACAAAGGGACAAACAAGTGGCCAGATCAACCCACGACCTTACTCCAGGACTCTGGTTCTCCCCAAAGCGAGGGAACTCCAGCCCCTGGACTTCCCTGGGACGCCAGCCCAGGCCCGTGGTCACAGCTGCTGTGCCCAAAGCAAATCACAGGGGGTCCGCCAGAAGCCAGGGAAGGAAGCTCGGGAAGCTGGGCTGCTCCCGGTTACACGGTGTCCCACACACGCCCAGTCACTAAGTCACCTCTGTGGCTGCCCGCCGCTCCCACCACCATCTCCTCTGCTTCTGAGACCCCGCCCTGGCTCCACGGTGGGGCTGCGTGGGCTCTCATGGGAGCCAGCCTTCCGCAGGACAGGGGGGCGACAGGACAGCTCCCCTGCCCCAGCTCCCGACGTCCAGGCTCCTCCTTCCCGGCGCCCGGACATGCCTGCAGCAGCCCCGGCGGGTGCCCTCGACACCCACCACCACCGTCCTCTGCCTCACACTAGAACCGCGGCTGACGGTCCCGGAGCGCATGACAGAGTGATGCTGACACCATTTCTTCCTGATACCTTGGCAAAACACAGAGCACATCAAAGCCCTCGCAGCGGGAGTCACGCTGGAAACGGCACCTCCCAGGCTGCCAGGCGCGCCCCCCGATTTCCGAGAGCAGCGCGGACATTTCCCCGCCGTACGGCCCACAGCATGAGGCTGCAGGAGGACGCGCGCCAGCCATCAACAGGCCGTCCTCTCTGCGCACACGCGTGTCGGGGCAGAGGACCTGGTGCTCAGGGGGAGGAGTTCGGCTGAACCTCGAACCCGAAAAGAAACTGGAGGAGTCATGCAGCACAACCCCAGACTCGAGAGATCCGTGGAAGCCTCTGTGTTTCCTCACTCCACTCCCGACTCTGTCCGGGATGCCCGACCATGTCCCCGATGCCATGTGGGGCACCTGGAGGAGGTTCTCCAGGTGCCTGAGCTGGGAGCCTGGCGTGGCCCATCGCAGCACCCCACCGGGGCAAAAACCAGGGTGGGGGCCAGCCGCCTAGGTTTTCTCAAGCCCTTGAATCTGAGAGCCACTAGTCCCCCACCCCACTGTCCCCTCAAGGTCCCAGCCGCTGCGAGCATCAAGCTCAGACACGGAGAGACTCTTCCTGCAGCTGAATGGGGACACAGAACGTTGTCAGCAGGGGAACCATGACACGCGAACCCACAAAACCCAAAGTACAGATAAGGACCAGGTGCTAGCCCCCACCGAGAATCGCCCAGGTGTCCCTGGCCCCGAGCAGCCCTGGGCCTGCCCCCCCAGGACCGCATCAGGGCTGACCATGTGTGGGCAGGTGTGCTTGCGTGTTCTGTGCCCCAGGAAGGCAGGTGGATGCCAGCTGGGACTGGAGGGGAACCGAAGCCAGGCTCAGGTGGGGCCAGGGCCTGAGGCCCGAGGAAGAAGCGATGCCCTCCCCCACTGACCATGGCATGGAGCCGGCTCGCCCCCCTTCCTGCTGATAGGGCCTCTCCCAGTCCCCACCCTCTGACTCCAGATCCACATGCATGGACTTAAAACTCGGCCCCGACTGCAGTGAACCCAGCACGTGTGTGTGGTCCGAAGGGCGGAGGAGCAGACAGCGCTCCCAGAGCCAAGGAGCCAAGTACGGAGCCAAGGTCACACCCCGAGTCGGGAATCTCCTGGCCTGGCCCTGGGGCTCCTCCCGGCACGGAAACAGCAGACCGCCTCTTCACATCTGGATATGCAACCCAACTGGAACAGAGGCCCTCAGCAAGTCTCCGAGGAAGGAGGCCTAGAATGTTCCCAGAAACTTAGTTTGTGAACACATGGGCAGCGGTGCGGCCAGAAAGAGGAAGGTGAGTCATCATGTCATGGCCTGTTCTCCCGGAGAAATGTGGGAGACGTCGATACCCAACGGCCTCACAGGTGCGAGGTCCAGGAAATGGGGCAGGGCAGCACCCATCTGCCCCCCTCCTATGCCCCAGAGCCGAGGCCCCACGGTCGACAGAGAGAGGGCCCTCAGCAGAGAGCTGGTCCTGCTTCTGGCTTCTTGACCGCCCCAGACACGCCTCCCTTAGGTGTCACAAGGGCCCCACGGAGCGCCTCTTACGGGGTGGGAAACCTCCTCGGACAAGCCAAGCGCTGGGGCGACATCCATGGGACTCATCAAGTACAGAAAGGCACCTGCTTCTCAGGTAATGAGAAAAATATATTGGATAACCTACAAATGTTCCTTGCTTGGAAATCTGTTCACTTTCATGCAGGTGTATGGTTTTCCTACAAACAGGGTGGGGAGAAATTGCCTGTCCCTGCTCCAAGCAAACACACAGAAGGCTCCATGGTTCTCAAATCTGACCTCAACAGATCCGTGGAAGGACTTGGGGGCTACACACCTCACGCAGGGGGCAGGTGCTCAGGGACGATGGCCAGCCACCCTCACCCCCAACCCCGCTCACCTCACAACAAGCCAGGGGCCAGGGCTCCAAATGGCTGAGATGTCCTACCTCGGAGGAAAGCAGGAAACACAGAAGTCATGCTGAAAGACTGATGAGGAACCCCTTCAATCAGCCTCCAAATCCCGGTGTGTGCTGTGTCTTATCTTCATGAGCACCGCAGGTGGACACAGCCCCTCCCGCCAGACACTCACACAGGCCCAGGCGGCAGGGGTGGGACCCCATGGAGGAGAGAGCTGAGGAATCACCTCCAGAAAGAGGGCAGAGGGCAAAAGGTTGAGGGGGGAGGTTTGTGACCCAGTGGAGCAGGTGTCAGCCACGCATGTGGGCCCGGGAGAGGTGGGCAGCATGGGGAAACTGAGGACACGCCGCGTGCTGCGCTCACAGTTCACCCCAGGCTGTGGGGGACCACAGGCGCCCTTGTTCAAAATGCCGATCAGGTCATCTGAGGACACCCCCAAGGCGCTGACGCAGGCCCTCCACCCGCCTCCCCTGTGTAAATGCTGCTGGGACCCCCTCCTCCCTGGGCCCCTCTGGACCCACGAGGGCGCTTTGAGCTGGACGTGGCTGGACTCTGGTTGGCCCTGTCGAGGGACATGTCCTGATCGCACAATGTGGACGCCCGTGCAATGCCAGCATGAGCTCATTTTTATCTTCAGGTGACAACCCAAGCCCCCCCACCTCTTCCGTGCACCTGCAGCTGAGCGCAGCCGGAGGTCAGCACACGCCACGGCCACCCGGGACCAGGGTCAGAGATGCCCACGGAGCCCTGGAACCAGGGGCCACGGGAACGTGGGGCCCGCACAGCCCTGAAAATGAGCTTCCTCGTCCTCCCACTGTCCATGTGGGATTCTGGGACCCTGCAGGGGAGCAGCGTTCCCACCGGCGTCCAGCCTACATCCTCTGTCCTGAGGACTTGGGACCCTCCGCTGCAGCTCCCGGGTCAGCGCCACGGGGGAGGACACCGCTGCGACGTCACACGGGGGTGCCATCAGAAGAGCCCACCGCGGCATGCATCCGGCAGCGTTCCCAAGTCCTCTCCCGGGGCCCAGGTGACCCCAAGTCCTGAAGCTTGCGGTGGACAAAGCGCCAACAGAGCCAGACGGGACCCCGCGTGCAGCACGGAACAAACCCGAGGAGGCGAAAGGAGGCGGAGACGTGGACGTGAGGGCGGCTGTGAGCTCACTCTTGTCCGCAGGGGACCTGGGGGCGTTTCATCCCCTTTTCACATGAACGAGCTGCAGAGATTCTTGTTTTTTAGAAAAGGAAGCTCTCGTGTGGAGTCACAGATGCTGTGCTATTTGCTTCTGCCCCAGAGCCCGACGCTTCTGCACACATTCGCTTCCAGTCCCTCAACAGGGCCGAGGCTCCTCCCTGGCCTCCCCGGGCCCCGCCCCCTCTGGTTAACCACAGGGACACCAGGGGTCCCCAGAAGCCTCCTCAGGGAAGGGCGGCCCCCAGACACCTGTCCCAGCCCTCACCACCTTCTCCTCTCTAGTCCAAGAGGCGAGGTAGCAAACTCAGACAAATTCACACAAACTGCACTATCTTTCCTCTGGGAACGCCTGGATCCTCAGTTTCCTGAGTCATCTCCTCCCATTAGAAAATATACTCCTTAAAGAACCAACTTCGGTGCTTCAAAAAGTGCCTTCTGGGGGCACCTGGGTGGCTCAGTTGGTTAAGCGACTGCCTTCGGCTCGGGTCATGATCCTGGAGACCCGGGATCGAGTCCCACATCGGGCGCCCTGCTCGGCAGGAAGCCTGCTTCTCCCTCTCTCACTCCTCCTGCTTGTGTTCCCTCTCTGGCTGTGTTTCTCTCTGTCAAATAAATAAAATCTTTAAAAAAAAAAAAGTGCCTTGCGTGTTCGCGGAAGCTCCAGATGACCCCGAGCAGCCAGACGGACGGAGCGGAGAGCCCGGGGAGACTGCGCGTGTCGGCAGGAGCACGTGTGCGGGAGGAGCAGGGAGGCTTTGGGAAGGAAGCACATTGTCCCCGCACACAGCGCCAGGGCACGCGGACGCCCACGCCTGAGTACAGAAACCCACACACACCTCACCTAAACCTCACACAGAATCAACCAAGGATGGGCGCTTCGTTGAGCGTTAATAAGCATGAAGCTACAGGACTTCATACGGTAACAGAGGAGCAAGTGTACCAGACCCAGAGCCCACTGTAGAACACGTGGCTAGGATGCCAAAAATACAATCCATAACATTTTCAGAATCACTACGTTGGACTTCCTAAAAATCAAAAAACTTCAGCTCTGGGAAACGGTCTGTAAAGACCATACGAAGACAAGACACAGACAAGCAGAAAATATTGACGAATCACGTATCGACACAGGAGTGATGCCTAGAATAAAGAATTCTCACAACTCAATTCTAAAAAACAACACAGGGGCACCTGGGTGGCTCAGCTGGTTAAGCGACTGCCTTCGGCTCAGGTCATGAGCCCGGAGACCCGGGATCGAGCCCCACATCAGGCTCCCTGCTCGGCGGGAAGCCTGCTTCTCCCTCTCTCACTCCCCCTGCTTGTGTTCCCTCTCTGGCCGTGTTTCTCTCTGTCAAATAAATAAAATCTTTAAAAAATAAAATAAAATAAAATAAAAAACAACACAAAGAATGCAGTTAGAAGACGGACTCGGACCAGGAGGAGACGTCTCACTGGAGAGGACACATGTCAACACCGCCAGCCACCGGGGAAGCAAGACCACGGCGAGAACAAGGAAAACAAGACCAGGGACCGTGGCAGACCCAGACGCGTATACAGACAGTGCACGGCTCCCACCTCGCTGCTGGGCAGCCACTCCAGAAAACTGTCTGCAAATTTTAAAAAAATATTAAGAATCCTTACCCTGTGACCCTATAGTTATGCTCCTGGGCATTTATCCCAGAGAAATACCACTGTTCCCACAGAGAAGCCCATACACGATTAGTCATAGCAGCTTTACTTGCATGAGCCAACACCTGGGGACGACCCAAAGCTCCCATGCGGGGTGAATGGTTGGTGCCCTGGGGCCCCCGGCGTGGGGAGCTACTGCCCGGCCTCGAGAACCGGTCAACCGTTATAGCAACACCCAGGACGGGCCTCTGGCACTCGTCGGAGTGAGGAAGCCAGGCTGGAAATATGACACGTGATGTGATTGTCTCCACACCTTTCTCAGAGGACGGTTGTAAGATGGAAGGCGGACCGCTGGTTAGGGGTGGGGGGCGATGCAACAGGAGATGGTCTTGGTGGTAGCACAGATGGGCAGCTCGGTGTCCCATGAGTCCACACCTGACTTACACCAACAGCCTACACGGCACGCCGACGCCCATGCTGGTTCTGCGGGTGCCCACCGAGTTCCAGCGTCCCTAACCACGGGGGACACTGGGTGCGGGCCACACGGACCTCACTCTACCACCTTTGCAACTTCCTGTGAATCTATCTCTATCTTGAAATAAAGGGCTTTCAAAGGGTTAAACCTGCATGGGATTAACTCTAAGGAAGCCAGGTTTTCCAGGGGAGGCACAAGCGCTGGAGGAGGAGGGGAAGGGACCTGCCTGCTACGCTGGGCTTCAGCAGTTAGGCCTCATGTGGAGAATCCTGCACAGGCTGGAGCAGATGGTGCTCTCGTCAGTGGGGACAACAGGACCCTCCCCGGCTCCCCAGCACCTCCGGCTCCACCGTCTGGGACCCACCACTGAGAGCCCCCCCAGTCAGTACACCCAGAACCCCACTCCTTCCCCCCCCTTCCATCTCTGGGGACCCTGGTGGCTCTGTAAACACCCACATTTGCATCCTGAGGTGTGTCCTTTGTCCTTGCTGTGAAGCCCTGTGTCTCTTGTGTGGTCCGGGACAGAAACAAGGGAAGCCGCTGTTCCTCATCCTGCGGAGGCCGGGCCACGGCCCCTGCCCCCAGCGCCAGGTCCCACCCTCCACCCACATCAAAGCAGCCAGTTTCTGCTTCCAGACCTCTTTCTGCGGTATTTTTCTTCCCAGATGCCTCTTGCTCATGGAATATTTGTTTTATAAATTATTTCTCCCTGGACACCTGGTTTGACTTTTTGAGAAATGCTCTGCAAACTTCATTTTAATGTCATCTGTACTGTGATATAAGAAAGAAAAGAATCAGCACTTCAAACACACGGCTTCAGCCACGGTCAGACTAAGGGGGTGGGCCTCTGCCGTTGCCTCTCACCCCTGCACCGTGGGGCCCACACCCCCAGAACCACTCCACGAACTCAGTCTCTCTGTATGGGTGGAAGGAGCAGCCAGCTGTCCCGAAATCAATCCCCTTGTTCATTCCTGTTTCCAATGCCACGTATCTGAGTGTTTTCCTAGAGTCGGGAAGTCTTCCTGGATTGTAAGCGGGAGAACCGCTCACCTTTCAGGGGAAAGAGCATCATTTTTAATGTGGTTTATAGGCGAATTCAAGACCACAAACACGACCTATTATCATTAGCAGCCACAGAACCAGGTTGTAAAATAGATCAGAATTTCTACACACATCCGTCTGAAAGAAATGGCTAGCAATGGAAACAGATCAGTGCTGCTCCCACGCCTATCAGCCCTCCTCAACTGGGAGGAAAATGTATTGTTTTCATTACATAACGTACAAAGCAGAAATCGCAATATAAGCCTTTAGCAGCAGGATTTGCAGATACTTGGGAAATTGCAATTATAGGTACGTGCCCCCAGGGGCCACATCAGGGAGTGTAATACTTTCACTTCTGTGTAGATAATGGTATGAGTTGGAAAGGTTATAAAATTCTGATCTATTTTACGACCCGGTTCTGTGGTTGCTAATGATAATAGGTCGTGTTTGTGATCTTGAATTCGCCTATAAACCACATTAAAAATGATGCTCTTTCCCCTGAAAGGTGAGCGGTCTTCTTCAGACGAGGGAGGAATACAGAACCCACAGCGCGCCTTCTAGAACCATTGAGGACGCAGGTGCTCAGGTCCCGCCCCCTTGGGCTCCGTCAAGCCCCACTTTCCCGTGTTGCATCTCTATCTTACACGCTCGCAAGTGAAATAGTCCTAATACAAAGTTTCCTAGACTTTAAACATACACACAGAAAAAAAAGTCCTTTTTTAATAAAGAAGATAGTCCTCCCTTTAAATTATCTTCCCACATGTTAAGAGAGCACTTTTCACAAAGGTGAAATTGGGACTCTCGAACAGATCTGAAATGAACACGTGTTAAATGAATTACTTAACTCACTAGTGAGCAAGGCAGCGCTAAGACATTACTGCCACTTCTAAAGATCCGAAGAATCATACCCACATGTGCCATCAGGAATGTTGAAGGAAATGTGCTTAGCAGATAGGAGAATGGTAAAGCTGATCAATGGTCCCAGGGCAGTATCATTCAGCGGACTGTGCACACCTGGCAGACGAGATCTCAGCAGACAGAACGGAAGACCCGAAGGCCTGCCGAGGGGCCAGCAGGTGCGAACGCAGGAGGCGGGAGGTTTCCCGACCGAGGGGGTCAGAACATGGTTTGTCCAAGAGCCGAAGGTCCTGAGTGTGAGCATGGCCCCCGGAACTTCTGAGATGAATGCCTGTCCTTCTCGGGGCACAAAAACCAGGCCAGACTTTCCAAACCACTGTGCTTGCTTCTGGGGAGAAGCTTTCATTGAATGACACAGACCTTCGTGATCCGGCAGAGCGCTCTGGCAGCTGTGAGCAGCCATGAACACAAAGGTCTGGAGGAAAAACAAAGACGCTGTAATAGACAGACTGGCATCAGTACGGGGAAGAGGAGGAGGCCACTGTGAGCCAGGCGAAGGGAAGGCAGAGAGGCAGACAGGGAGCGGTGTGCAGGGTGCATGTCCGTGCCGCCCGTTCTGCCCAAGGTGGGGCAGGTGTGATCCCACGGAGGGCCTCGGAGGAGGCAGGAACAGCCCCGCCTGGGAGGAGAGATGCCTGGGGCAACAGCACGGGCCAGCCCGACCCGGAGGGGTGGGGGGCTGGATGTGAGCGTGCGGCCCGGCTGTGCGCACACATGAGGACTGCTGTCCCTGCGCTCAGGCACAGCGGGCTGGGAGAGCCCCCAGGGGTCGGTGCTGGGACCGACGCCAGCGACCATGCTCTGTCCCCTGGGCCACCGCAGGCAGGTGTGCAGCTGAGGTTCACAGCTGTGCCTCTCAGCGCCCGCACAGCATCAGAGTCCCCGCGGTCCCAGCTCATGAAATCACCCTGCCTTCGCGGAGTCGGCCTCACTGAGCCGCCAAGGAAGGTTGTGCGTCCATGTGTGTCCTAGCATTCTGCCTTCCGCTGCTCAGAACTGCTCACGCTGGGCTGTCCTACCACAGTTCCTCCTCTACCCTTCTCTCCGGAGACAAGCCCTCGCTGCTGGGTCTAAGCTAGTCTGTGCGTTTCTTGCCCTCCGACTAGTCCTTGAAGTGAGAAGCAGGTCCCTGCTGCAGGAGGGAAACCGGCTTGGCAATGTGGCACCACCTCCCATCACCCCCAGGAGTCCCGGAAGCTGTCCCTTGACTCCCCGGTGATGGTGACCGTGAACAGGGGCAGTAATGTCGCTCCCAATGGAAGGTGTGCCTGCCACAGAGCGCACACTGGGGCCGAGTTCAGGGGCAGATGGGAAGACACACAGATGGGAACATGCTGTGACCCATGGCTGTCAGCGACCCTGACCTCTCCGAGCAGGTGGTGGGAGCTAGAGCACCTCAGGGCCACCAGGCCCCGCCCAGGACTGGACCCTCACGCTGCTGCGGCCCTGCTCTCCGAGGCCTCCTCCATCGGACCCCGCCGGAGCCCTGAGCCAGTGGCTGCAGTGGGGACTCGGTGCCATCAGACACGGGGAGTGGGCTCCTGGCCCGGGGCAACACTCAGAGCCTGTGGGCAAAGCCCTTCCAGTTGGTGGTGTGGAAGCACCTCACTCTGCTCCTGAGGGCCCTTCTTTCCTAACAACTTGTCCTTCCCAGTCGAATCAAGGGGGCTGCCGTGGAGACAGACCCACACGGGTCGGGAGGTGGAGCCCTCCACACAGAGCACAGAGATAGTCTGGAGAGGACAGAAGAGGCTGGAGCTGCCCTCTGGCTCGGGCTTGAGGCCTTCCCAAGGCGGGCTTCAGTCCAGCGTCCGGCTGCCAATAGGAGAACACCATCTCTGCCTTCAAATCGGCACACGCTGGCCAGGAAAAGCCATAATGTGTCCGCCACCATCCCAAAGATCCTATGCTCCAGAAAGTATGTCATTACTAGGATTTCCTAACCCTTTACAGGGAGGACTCTCAATGGAAATTTACTTTTTAAACCCAAGTTCTGTTCCAAATAAAGAGCAGAAATGACATGGGGGACCCCACTGGCTGCTGCTGGAGTCAGTCACAGGAATGAGGGGTTCTTGTTTCTTGGGGTGTAGCGGTGTCAGCCTACACCTCACAAGCCACGAACGGGTAGCCACGGTCATCCGTGCGGCTGAACCCCAGTGCTGGACGTGGACGCAGGCTCGGTTCGCCCCTTGGAAATCTGGCCTACAAACCGCTAGCTGCGTTTCAAACACCCTGGCCGCCCAAGGAGAGCACTTCCAGCACGCAGGCGGCCAGCGTGTCCCTGAGAACCACACCGGGAGGCTGTGGCGTCTCCTTCAGGGACGGGACGCGCTGTGTCATGGGATGCTGGTGGGCCGCACGAATGCCTGGAGCTGCCCCGTGCAGCAAGGCTCCGAGTATTCACAGACAAAACCTCTGGGCCCACTTTCATAGGGACCACAGGGACAGGAGGGAGCCAAAGCAGAGGAAAGACAGCTTCCTGACCACCCAGGATGACGGCTGTAAGCCACAGACAAGCGTCCCACTTTTCCAGGCCGTTCGAATGTTGGTTCAGACCTCCTCCTGCTGCACCTCCCACTGCCCCACTTCTGCCTCTAGGCAGGGGGTCTCTCCATCTCGCTACTGCCCCCAGGAGAGGCAAGGCCACCCCATGGAACGAAACACATCCCACAGCAGGCCCAGGCTCCCCTCCCCACAGCCTGCATGTCCCGCGGCCAGGCCCCCAATCAGCGCAGCGAGGGGCTCACGATGACATCATGTGGCTCAGTTGCAAAGGTACCCAATCCTGTGATGGGCGCTGGCTAGGAGACCTTCCGGCACTCCTGGCGCATGAGATGGTTGCAGGTGACGCGCAGAGGAACACTGCACAAACGCGGGACGGTGCCAGGACGCGCATTCCATCCCCAGAATCCGGCCACCGCTACTGAGAGAAGTGGGCATTTGAACGGAAGAGAAGCTCATCAGCTGGCAGCCAGCGCACGGGCTATGATCGTGCAAACGCCGTGGGAGACAGCTGGGGCTGGGAGACAGCTTTTCTCCCCGTCCGGGGCCTGCGGCCGTGGCTGGCACAGCGGCACCCGCTCCCCGCCCTCACGTGGGCCTGCAGACAGCATGGCGGGCCCACCGGACGCAGGAGGAAGCCAAGACCAGAGACCTCGAGGCCCAGTCCAGGGCCACAGAGCTGACATGTGACAGAGCCGGGACTGGAACCCGCGGTTGGCTCTGGGGCCCGTGCTCTGCCCCATGTGAAGTGCTGGCGGCTGTCTCTGCTTCCCTTGTTCTCTCCCCTGTGCTCGTCCTGCCTCTCCCATCCCCCACCTCACTGGCCCCTCTCTGCTTCTCTTCTTGCCGGCCTGGCTTCAGTAAGGACTCTGAACTGGTCAGGAAGCGGGTGTCTCCAGCATCTCTGAGTCCCAGGAACGCTCGGGAGGACATGGGGTCTCAGGAGAAGGCGGCCAGTCCTGCAGAGGCCCTGCTGCTACCCCCTTGGGACAGACCCCAGTCAGACTCCTGGGCCCCGAACGCGAGTCTGTCCCACAGTGCAGAGGAGGGCCACGCCAACATCTAAAAACGGCCCCGTCCTGCCCAGAAATAAGGCCTGTTTTCTCAGAGAACAAGAGTCTTTTATGTGAACTATAAAAAGTTACTGGATCAACAACCTATTATCATCGTGGAATAAATTACTGATCTGAGCATCAGCTGGGACGGCGCCGAGCTCCAGCCGTCCGCCCTGCAAATCTGAGGGGCGCGGGTCACAGAGACTGCATCCAGGGCCTGCTTGCCAAGGGCCCCCGCCCGGCCCAGCTCTTCCCAGAGGCACCCCTCTGCACATCTGGGCCCCGTCACAGCTGCTGCCACGGGGCCTGCGGCAGACACACGGCGACTCCCCTCCGAGCCCCGAGGAGGGTGGCTGATTCCCGTGCTTGGGAGGCCACTGTGTCTGGCCACCTGCGGGCCAGGCTGAGACCCCGCATCCCTGGGAAGGGGAGCTCAGGGGTGACCTGCACCCCAGCCACACACCGTCCACACCCTGCTCATGGCTCCAGGAAGGCTGCTGGCCACTGTCTCCTGTATCAGCCCCTCCCCCCAGCAAACAGCAGATGCCGCCCTAAATGCTCAGGGCGGGGGCAGGACAGAGGTCCATGACAGACGGACACCTGCTCTCCGTCACCCGAAGCTGAAGGGTCTGAGCAGTGGTGCATCTGTGGACACGCCCTCTGGAGGTGCTGACAGATGCCCTGCCACCCCACCCCCAATGTGTGACACATAGGCGACAAGTAGAGCACCATCCTGGGCTTGGAGGACAGCGTCCAAACCCTGGAAGGGCTGGGGCCCCGGGACCCCCACCCAGCCCCACGAGCCTGAGGGGTATTCCCTGCAGAGGAAAGCAGCCCCCTGGGGAGATCACCGGGCCTCGCGGATAAGGGTACTGCGTAGTGTGCAGGTGGGCCTCTTCCCGTGGACTCGTGACTCCCCCAAATCCCCAAGGGGGCATTTACTGCACGGCCTCGGTGCCCAGGGCACCCAGAGGAGACGGGAAGCCCCTCCTGCCGTCATGCCTGACTTCTGTCCCCAACCTGGCAGGATGACACAGGCTGAGATGTGATAAGGGGATGCGGTGAAGGAGCTGTGGGCATGTCCCACAGCCGGCGGCAGACATGCGTCCGGCCCTAGAAGTGCTCGTCGGCGATGAGGGCTACAGCGTAACTGCTCCCTCCGGGCACCTCCTCGTGTCCCTGGTGGCCGGCACCCCTGGTTTTCCGTGCTCCATGACGACACTGCTCCCCAGGGATGGGAGGGTGTTCCTGGGAAATGCGCCACCAGCAGGTGTCCCCAGGGGAGGCCAGCTGGGACGACAGCCCCTCGCAGGAGGCACAGGACGTGGCCACCTGTGCACGTGCACTGTTCTGCCTCGCGGCAGGACCGGGATGGCCGGAAACCACGAGCCCCGTGTCCCAGACGAGTCTCAGA
This sequence comes from Spilogale gracilis, assembly GCA_004023965.1. Lineage (NCBI taxonomy): Eukaryota > Metazoa > Chordata > Mammalia > Carnivora > Mephitidae > Spilogale > Spilogale gracilis. The sequence goes on along the minus strand of PITA01009244.1, from coordinate 44,907 downwards.
GGGCGGGCGCTCTACCCCACATCTCCCAGCTTGTCCAGGGCTGTAGCTGCGGCTTTTCCAGAGCGTCTGACCCCAAAACCCTGCTGGTTTGCACCCTGTGTCCCACAGGCCAGCTGCTCACCGCAGGGACTGCAAGATGATTTTAGGCCCATACAACTGAGAGAAGCGGGAGCGTTTTCTGTTTAATTATAACATTAGTTTTCACGTGTATTTGAAAAATATACACCAAACCTGTGGCTTCCCCATGTTACTGCCGACCACTGTCCCCTCCTCTAAAGGGCCAGTACCACTTTAAGGAAGGGGGGGTGAAGCAGGAGCTGACGGCCGCCCTGCTCCTCACGGGCTGCCCACGGCCTGCTGCCCACCGTCCCCAGATTCCTGTCACATAAGCAACAACAGTGGGAAACCCACGCGGCCCCAACAGAGCCTCCCCATGGAGGCAGCGTCACATCCTGGGTCTCCAGCTTGGGTTCTCATGGGGCCAGGAAGGTGACCCACAGGGTCTGCCATGGGACCGGGCCTCGAGACCCAAGGGCCGCCCAGTGGTCAGTAGCTCAGATGTGTCACTCCGGGCTCCCTTCTCAGAACCTCCATTTTCCAAGGGAGAAAACGGACAGAAATCCTGGTTTCTAGGTGAAATCTCCCAATTATAAACCATATACAGCAAACCCATGATGCGACAGGAATGTCTTTGGGCCCCAGGGGAAAGCCAGCTCTTCTGCCAAGCGAGTGCTCCTCCCCAAGCCCAGACGCTCCGTGGGGCTGGCTGGGGGGGCCTGGCGCACCCGTGTCCACAGAGGGAGCGTGCTCAGGGAGAAGCCGCCCAAAGCCGGGCCTGCCGGGCCAGATGTGCCGAGCTGTCCCTGGGCTGGGATCCGCTGGGAGCGAGAACACCGCTTTCCTTGTCCACTCAGTGAGCGTGGCTTCTCCAAATGATGACCGGTCAAGATGCAGGCCTGTCTTTCTGGAGGCCTTGCGCTGAGCTGGACTTGCTCCTCGCCCAGGCTCCAAGACACCAAAGCAAATGCTGTGTCGGTCCCTGGGGGTGGGGGCTCCCTGCGGGGTGGCTGTGCCACCTCCAAGGCTCCGTCCCGCCATCTCTGGGCCCCCCATGGCGCGCGGCTCCAGGCACAGTGCCCATCCCAGGGGACCTGAAGGGGACCACTGCTCTTCCAGTGACCGTGCCTCAACCTCTCCCCTCCCCAAGCACCCACGGGTCCCCCACACCGTCCTGCGACACAGCCCTGGTGTAGGCCCCCTTAATGGGGGGTCTGTGGCACACGTGTAGCAATCAGGAGAGTTTGTGGATAAGCAGCCCCTTGGGAAAATGGGCAGATGGCGGACAGGATGTATGCACCCTGATGGTGCCCAATCAGGGAGCTGGGGACCCCCCACCATGTCCAGTTTTCTCCTGGTGCCAAGGTCAAGGGTTGAGAACGGCTCTCATCACAGTAGAGGAAGGTGGGCCCCTGCGGTCACGTAGGGCTCAGGCCAGGCAGGAGCACATCCCATGGGGCCCTAAGTGCACACGTGCCTCACCTACAGGCCACTTCCAGGGCCACCAGGAGCGCAGGCCCAGCCCCTCTGCTGTGTGGTCTCAGTCCTGGGTGGCCGCAGTGGGGCTCCTGCCCTCACGGGCAGCTCTGGCTACTACCAGACTCAGGGAAGTGCATCGGAATCAGGGGTGGGGAATATGTGCAGGTGATGTCCACCTCCTAGGCGGACGGCCTCACCCCTACGGGGGCTTGGCTGTCCTCCTGGGCAACCCGTGCCCACCTCTCCCAACCTCTCCCAGCCCCGCTGGCCAGGAGGGGGTGAGCACCTTCCCCACGCCTCCCCAAAGCCCACTCCTGGTCGACTTCGTATCCCCTTCCAGACAAAGTACTCAGGGAAGCTGAAGGAACTGCAATCACGCAGCCAGCTGGCTGAGCCGCCCCGCATGTTTCAGCGTGGCCTGAACAACACTCAAAATTCTTTGAAAATTGCATATTTAACAAAAGGTCTTGACTCTCTTTAAAAAAAAAATGAAAATTTGTCAACTCCAGTTTAGAAGACACGTGAGCTCTCTACCAACCACTACTCCACTCTGAGATGCCAAATGAGAGAACGAACGAACAGCTAGCGGTCAGAAGAAGCGGGAGGGGAGAGACCCCGCACGCCGGGGTCTGGGCGCCCACCGCCTGTACTGAGATGGTGGGCTGTGTGTGAGCCCTCAGGCGAGGTGCCATGTCACTGCAGTCCACCGGCGAGAGCTTGGGGACACATTTCCAAGAGATTTAAAGGTTGAAACACAGGAGTTGGGGCCCAGCTGGGGCCGCACACACAAGCTGCCATGAGGATTGGTAGGGGCTCCCCCCCAAGCCCCCCTGGGCCCAGACCAGCCGGGTGCAGTCAGCAGCCCCGAACACGGGCCGATCTATAAAGCCCATGTAGCTTTTGCTGTGCTCACACCAGGGAACAAGGAGGGGAATGAGGTGGGCGCGTGGGGGGCTCAGTCAGTGAACCATCTTCCTTCAGTTCAGGTCATGATCCCAGGGTCCTGGGATCAAGCTCGCCTACCGGGCTCCCTGCTCAGCAGAGAACCTGCTTCTCCCTCTCCCACTCCTCCTGCTTGTGCGCGCGCGCGCGCATGCACACTCTCTCTCTCTCTAATAAATAAAATCTTAAAAAAAAAAAAAAAGGCAAAAATAAGAACAATGAGTTCCTTAATGGCGTCGTGGCTCCTCCCTGGCCCTGACGCGAGCAGGCCTCCCCACAGCCACCCGGCCTCGTGGAAGTATGGAAAACAATGAGCCAGGAGCATAAACACTTCCCCTGGATTGTAAACCCTGACGTAACATGCACGTGTGTGTGCACGAGGGATTGACAGGTCTGCGGAAAACAGGCGTGTTCTTCTACTTGGACTTCTCTCGACGTTGTTCTGATACGGTTTCTTCAGGGGCGTCTGGGGGCTCAGTCGGCTGAGCATCTGACTCTCGGCTCAGGTCATGGACCCAGGGTCGTGAGCTCGAGCCTGGCGGTGTGTCTGCTGGAGAGGCTTTGCCTCCGCCCCTCCCCCTGCCTGCACACACTCTCCCTCTCTCTAAAATAAATCTTTTAAAAAAAATTATGGTTTCTTCAAAACCTAATGGCAGTGACATGCTGTTGCAGTTTTCCTTTTTTTAAAAAATATTTTATTTATTTATCTGACAGAGAGAGATCACAAGTAGGCAGAGAGGCAGGCAGAGAGAGAGGAGAAAACAGGCTCCCTGCTGAGCAGAGAGCCCGACGCAGGCCTCGATCCCAGGACCCTGAGATCAGGACCTGAGCCGAAGGCAGAGGCTTTAACCCACTGAGCCACCCAGGCGCCCGCTGTTGCAGTTTCTAATCTTGGTCTCCGAATGACCAAGGGCGCGTCGTGTTGAGGTCAGGTTTAGCACCGTGAAGCCTGCCAGGGGCAGGGGAGGGGGCACAGACAGCTGAGCAGGTCTGAGACACAGGTGAGGCCTGACTTTCCTCTACACACAGGCACGTCCCGCCGGCACGTGAACTCGGAGCTTCGGAAAGTCACGGGCCTGGCCGCGACCCTGTGCCTTCAGTCCTGCAGCCCTGCACGCCTGGCTGTGCCACCTGGAAGACGTCACCATCTTTCCTAGCTCCGTGTCCCCATCCTCAAAGTCTCCTGAGCACCCCACCCTGATGAGCGAGAACACACCCAGTGCGGAGGCTGCAGGAAAAGACGAACCCTAACAAAACGAGCACGTGAAGCCCATGGTGCCATCAGAAACGGGACACCCCAGAGATGCCCGAGGCCCGCCCGGTGCAGGAGTGATGGCAGAGCTGAGAAGGAGGGCCACCGGGAGCGGGGGGTGCTCTAGGCAAGGGAACAGCATGTGCACACGCCCTGTGGCTATGGCAGGGGTGGACAGGGAGGATGGCCTGGGGGTGCTGAGCCAGGCACGTTGGGCCATGGGGAGGGGTTTCTCTTCACCCCACAGGGCAGGGTCCCCAGCAAAGAGGAGATGACCCAGTGTGCCTCTACAGGAGGTGGTTCTACTGCTGGGGGGGGCAGCTAGTTCTGTGCACACTGGGGTCCCTGGAAATGCAGGGCAGATAGCAAAGGGGCCGAGAGCAACAGTGACGGGCACCATGGGCACCATTCTGGTGGGACAAGCTGGAAACGGGAGCACCGTTAGTAGACTATGCTGTAGTTCAGAAGGGAGACAGCGTCAGTGTCTGGGGAGAGGCTGATCACAAGAGTGACATGGGATGGGACCAGAGTCCAGCAGCCGGCCCACCATGTCTTTTTGCTTAGCGACACCGGGCAGCAGAGCCAGCAGATGGTGGGCTCCAGCCCGCCACAGACTTGGTGCAAACGCAAGGGTACCCGTGTCCCAGGTCCTGGACATGCCCAGAACTTTCTTCAGTGCCGTGTGACACCACGTGTCCCCCAGCCCTCAGCTGCCTCCCAAAACCGCCCTCAACCCTCTCCCCAGGGGTGCAGCTGCCAGGACCACAGCCTCCTGTGGGCTCCCCGCCCCGTACACCTCAGCCTGGGCCAAGACGCGGCTCCAGGCCCGTTTGCTGAGGGAGGGGGGCCCTCCTGGACGCCCCGATGAGCCCAGAGGATTCCACGAGTCCAGGCCGACCTCCCAGGAGCTCAGGAAGCCTGCTCTCCCCATGAGGAAGACAAGGCACAGCAGGTCAGTCTGCCCGGCCCTCTCCGTCCCTGGAGCCCAAAATACCGCGCGCCACACAGATGTGGGGTGCAGTCAGCATCCACGGAGGGAGCAACAGACAGCCACGTCACCACGACGGCAACCACGACAAAATCAGCCAAGGTTGTGGCCGGCTCTGGAAATCTCTGCCTCCCAGACTCCCCCCACCCACCCAGCCCCCACCTCACAAAACTGAAAATCAGCTCCATTGGGATGCGGCCCCAGGGATGCACCGCACAGCCCTACCCGCTTCCCCCCGCGAGGACCCAGGTGGGCACCCCTCTCGCAGTGCTCTGCATGGACCTCAGGTACGGTGGATTGTCGCCAGCCACCGTGAACTCATCGGCACTTGCTGGGGCGGGACAGTGACGTCTACACAGGAAGTGGCGTCTCTCGATGACACGTATGTCCAGCGTGGGCAGAATGAAGGACAGAAACCGTCCGCATGCAAGCACCATGGCAGCAAGCACGCGGCCCACTGAGCCCCTGTGCCGCCGTCCCTCCCAACAAAGGTCACAGCAGGATGGCCGGAAGCTCCCCAAGGCCACCAGTGCGTCTGTACGGAGCCAAACAGGGGGGTGGGAGCCCTGTGGTAGGGCAGTGGTAGCCCACAGCGGGGGTTCTGTGCAGGTGAGCGCTCGCAGCCGCGGGCCGCAGGGGACACCCTGTGGGGCTCTCTCTGAGGAGAGCCGAGGTCTGCAGGTCCTGGGTGCAGGGCTGCTCCCCGCCAGCGCAGACCACTCCAGCAGGGCTCGGGGCTACCGCATGTCCCTGCTGGTGCCTGGCTCCTCAGGGACGCTCACGTGGCCCGTCCCTGAAGAGCTGCGTCTGCAGAGAAATGTCACCTGCTGTCCCTGGGCCAGGGGAGCGATCCTGGGGCCACAAGGAGAGTCTGCACCAGGGAAGACACCAGTCCGAGGTCATTTCCAGGGCCCTGCCAAGTGGCAGCTCACAGAAGAGTGGCTGGAGGGCTCCAGCTGCATTCTCACGGGGAAGGCAGGCAGCCCCCGGGCGGGAGAGGGGGAGCAGCAGCTAGAGCGGCAGGGGTCTGGTAAGGACGCTGGCTCACCCTGGGTAAGGAGCTGAGGTCTCTGGAGGAACAGGGAGTCAGCGCCCAGACCCCGTCGTGGGACCCGATGTCCTGGGGCGCTGTGGTGGTGGGCCTGGTGGGCCAGTGGAGGCCAAAGGCAGTGGAAGGAAATGGGCCCCATTAAACTGCCGGCCTCTGGTGCCTGCAGAGAAGGGGGTCAAGGCCGGTGACCCAGAAAGGCTGGTGCTTGCCGAGACCTAACCTGTTGGGGGCACAACCCGCAGGCAGCAGTGACCCTGGGAGGTGGGGCCTGGACGCGGCTGGGGCAGGGGCGTAACTGAAGAGACTGTGCATGTGGTGGGCGACCGTTTACATGTCAGGTCGTGCGGCGGGTCATTTCAAGGACAGGTCAGAGCAGCTCTGCTCCACGGTCTCCACGGGCCCCACGACACCCACCAGAACCGGCAGGCCCAGATCCTGGAGGAAATGGAGCCAGGCCCCACGGGACAACAGTCAAGAGTGCTCGCCAGCTCTGCCATCGGAGGCCCAGACCCAACATCGCTGCGTGGCACAGCCCAGGACCAACAACACACGCATTTCAGCCATCTGCTCCAAGAGCAGCGATGTGCCGACTGCACGGTGCCGCCGGGCGCAGGAGGACTTGCCTGGCCTTCATCCCCAGGTGCAGGCAGAACGACTCGGGTAATCAGTGCACCTGGCTCATCCCGGGCCACGTGCATCATGGGAGGATGGCAGCTGCTGCTCGGGATGCCCAGCACCTGCCCTTGAGCCACACAATCGCTGGCTTCTCCGCATACAATAGACGCCCTGTATTCAGCAAACTCTGGCTCATTCGAGGGCTGGGCTCACTCACGGCTGTCCCTTTTCTTCTCTGCTTCGTGGTGACATGCTGCAGTGGCTGCACATCGAGTTCTCTAGCAGCCACGATGTGTGGCCACGCAAGCTGGGGGAGAGTACTCTGCTGTCTCACAGAAGTGGGCCAACTACTTGTTTTTTGGCACGTAGGATGACAGCACGTGTCCCGGCCCTGACGTGCAGCTGGACAGTGTCCCCACCGGGCCCGGCCTCGGCTGGCGGGGCATAACATACTGCAAGCTCTTATCTGCCCCTGTGACTGGTCATGTCATTCAGAGTGAAGTCGGCCGGGTGCAGAGACTCTCTACAGGGACAGCAACCCCTGCAGCAGTGGCTGTGCACGCTCAGAAGTCCAGCCACCTTCCCTGATTACTGCAACAACACGGGTCTGCAAGGGACTTCCTGACAATCTGCAGTATCCAAAGCAGTGCCCGTCCGGCAAACATACACGGACCTGAGGATGCTGTTTACACAGCAAAAGGGACTTCGTGGGTGGGCTTCAGTTAAGAGCTGAAGGTGGGGGCTTTATCCTGGACCATCTGTCAGGGTCCTTTCGAGAGGGAGGCAGGAAGGTCATATCAGAGATGCAGGCGTGACTACGGAAGTACGAGCAGGAAGAGAGCTTTGACGATGCTGTGCCACCGGCTCTGGATGCAGGAAGGGGGACAAGTGAAGGAACATAGTGCCTCTAGGAGCAGCAAGAAGCAAGGAGACAGATTTTCCTCTGGGGCTTCCAGGAGGGGCAGAGACCCATGAGATGGACCTTGGAGGCCCAACCTCCTGCCTGGAGGGTGGTAAGGCCATGTTGTTTGAAATCACTCACCCCGGCAGCTAATGGGAAACTAGGGCACCCTTCTTGTAAAGAATCAGTGGACACACTGACAACAGAAGCAATCTGACTTGCACATGGCCAAGACAGAATAAGAAACGAGGGCAAGAGATGATGCCACAGGCAGAGAGGACTTGGAAGCCAGTAAGGAAACAAATGATGTAAAAAATAAAACTACAAATTAAAACAACACCAGCAAGATGTGACTTTGGGTCTGCTGGAGTTCACAGCCATGGGAGGACACAGGTGCCAGCAAGTCCCTCTGGGGACAGCACAAGTCACTACAGCCTCCTGAAAGGCAGTTCGCAATAGGCATCCAGTGTTAAAATGGGTATGTCACCCAAAATGGCCCAGGCGGCCTGGAAGAACAGAGCCAGGGCCCCGAGCAGGTAGCAGGGCCTGGTGGAAAGCTGTGGCAGTTAGGATGGCAGGTACTGGTGGTGGAATAAACACACAGGATGCAGGAACTGAGTCCACAGACAGAGCCATACAGACACGGTTGCTTGATTTACGGCAAGGTGACACTGCTGCGAAGGGAACGCTGACCCCTCCTGCAGAAGGGACACTATGACTCTGCTTCTCAGCGTACACAGGAATAGTCAGAGAAGGCTAGAAAACAAAGAAGGCTTACATAGCCTTTGGGACTGTGGGTGGGATAAAGTTCTCAGAGAGGGCACGAGGAGCATGCAGCACAAAGGAGAGCTTGGTGCATCACACTGCATATGGGTCAAAGCTGCAGCACATCAGGAGACGTACCAAGAGTAAAAAGGCCAGACTCAGGTGAAAAAGATTCCCCCTGCATGTATCCAACATGCAATTCCCAACACGTAATTCCTTAAAAAAGTCAGTAAGAGAAAAAAAAATCAGACCAACCAACAGGAAAATGGGCAAAAGACTTGAACAAGAGACATGAAATAAGACATCAGGACGTTCAATAAAAATACTAAAAGGCAGCCAACTTCAGTACTCACCAGGAAAAAGCAAATAAAAACCAAAAGGAGACACCGAACCACCAAATGGCTAAGCTAGAATGACGGACAACACCAGGTGCTGGCAGCTGGGCTTCTCATCTGCTGATGGTGGGGTAAACCAGCATCCACTCTGGGAACCGGCTTGGCATTAGCTACTCAACTTGAATACATGCGTGCTCTAGGACCCAGAAGCTCCATTCCTGGGTTGGCACCAAACTGAAAGGCATGTGCACCATCACCAAAAGGCACACAGAGCTGGCAGAGCACTGTTGTCCCGCCCACATCCAACGAATGGGATGGGGGTGACCTCACAGGCGTGTTCACGGTGAAGAGCTGCCAGGCCGCACACTCATGCACATGCATTTGTATAAGCTTGCTGTATATCCCTAATGCGTCTACTCTCAAAACCATGGGGAGTGAGAGGCTGTGTCTGGACAGTGTGAACTCTGGCTCCAACACGTGGTTCCTGAACTCGGCTCGCTCTGTAGAGGGAACACCGATCTGTCTGAAACATTCATCCGCCACAGACTGGGAAGCGGAAGAACAATATGCAGACTTCGGTGGAGCAACTCTAGGATATTCTCTTAAAGTGATCACTGAACAGGCACATGACGGCTTGTTATGGTGTTGTTTATGATAATGAAAACATGAAACAAACAACATGTAGCCACAGAACAGTGATAAATAGACTGTAACACAGCCATGAAAATGACTTACGGTATTCAGTTCTTGGCAAAGAAACATACACATACTAAATGAAAAACTGGGGCCCAACAAGGCATGGAGCGCGTAGCCTGCTGACAAGAAACTGTGTGCAGAGCACACACGTACACCTGCTGAAGGAAGTGCACTGAAACATTAACCCTGGTTATCACTGACTGCTGGGATTTCAACGATGTTGGGTTACGTACACGCATGTGTGTGTGTGTGCCTGCGTGTGTGCGTGCATCTGTGCGTGGGCACGTGTGTGCCTGCATGTGTGTGTGTGCCTGCGTGTGTGCGTGCATCTGTGCGTGGACACGTGTGTGCCTGCATGTGTGTGTGTGCCTGCGTGTGTGCGTGCATCTGTGCGTGGGCAC
>PITA01009244.1:0-35325 GCA_004023965.1 Spilogale gracilis | reverse complement strand
TTTTCAAATAACTCTACGAAGGCACCTCAGTTTCCACCACAGTCTGCAGGGAACAAATAGTCTAGATCTCTAACACACCAAAAAGTGACCATAAGATGACACTGGAGCACTTTTCTTCCTCGCAACAAATCCTAGAGAAGTGACAGCTGCGGGCTGTGGAGGGTCCATGCCCCGCAGTGAAACTGACCCACTTGCTCGTACTTGTCTTACATCTCGTTGGGATGATACAACTGAAGAAGCAGAGAAAAGCGACTCTTTCACGGTCCAAACCCAGAAAGGGCCAGACCCTGGACAAGAGCGTGGAGCTACGCGACTGTGGCGGATGGGGACGCAGCACGGAGGAAGTGGCCGGCTCTCGCAGCGGTGGAGCCCAGGAACCCCGAAGGGCCACCTTGGCTGGGGGCGGGGTGCCGCCTGGGGTGCTGCTCCACACCCGGAACGCACAGATCGGCCCGGAACAACAGTGCCACAGTGGGGGCCCTGACAGGACAAACGGGGCGCACGAGAGGCCGGAGCCGTCTGAGCGGGGAGATCAGTGCCCCAGAGGCAAGCACATCCCAGCTCAGAGTCGGCCATGCGCTAGAGGGGACATGAGCACCAGAGGGCTCAGTGTCACGCAGGGGCCACCGTGGACGCCTCTCCCAGCACCAGTCGGGCCCGGTGGATAAGACACAGGGTGCCGACTCTGCAACCCAAGTGCCCCCGACAGGAAAGCAGTGCTCTGGGGGCTGAGACTCCTGCCAGGCTCGGAAGGGAAGGCCTACGAAAACCATTCAGCCCCCTGGAGCGGCCTGGAAGGCTGTAGTGCGGCCCTGAGACAAGACGGCACCGCACCCTGGGCACGCCCCTTCCACCCGTGTCCCCACGGTGCACGCTCTGGCGCCCAGGGTCACAGGCGTCCTCTGCAGTGAGACCATTCAGAGTAACCAACAGCGGCACCGGGACGCACCGTGGGTGGGGGGAGGCGGAGTTCAATGGGCTGTCCTCGAGGGCACTTCCAAGACAGGCCTGGGCTGAGCCTGCCACAGCAGCCCTTGGGGAGCTCTCCCAGTCCACACCACACTCTGCACCTCAGCCCTGGGCCTCAGGCCTTGGCCCCGACATCGGAGTAGACATGCGGCCTCCTCGACGCCACGCTTCCCCCGTGGAGTCGGGAGATAGTCTGTGTGCACCCCGCACCCCGTGTTTCTTCTGAGCTTGCCTCACACAGCCTGTGGGCAAAGGCCTTTGTGAAAAATGCTTCCCATCAGAGGAATCATTTTATTTCAGAAAAGCCTGCCTCCAAAAACATCCTCTGAAACGCAGAGGCAACCTTCAAAAGAAAAAGCCCCAAAACCCTAGAGAATGCTTGGCGAAGACAAGCCTCAATTAGCATCCTCTTTGGGTATGATAAAAATTCCTCTCTGCCTCTCCCCAAGATGGGATTCTTTGCTCAAAACCTTTCTCTTTTAAAAATAACTACAGTAACCAACCATTAAAACAGGGATTGCATTTTAAGCCACCCTTTCTTTTTCTCTGGTTTTGAAAGTGGCACCTTCCAACATCACAGCGACACAAAGGCAAACTCCTACCATCCTCCACCCTGCTGTCCCCGAGGCACCAGACCCAGGACGCAGGAGTGTCTGAGGGAGGCTGCCCGCCCCCCCACACCATCTTCTGGGCCCATCCTGATGCTACTGCCCCAAGCCTTCTAGAACAAAGAGAGGCCTGTCCAAATACTGTCTCCTTAGTGTCTTGCATCTTAAAGCCTCAGTGGTGCCTCAGGGGCTTCAGCCTCCCTTGAAGCCAGAGCCCTCCCCCCAGAGCCCCCATGTGCCCCCCGCTGCTGCCCGGCCTCTCCTCCCTTGGGGGTGGCTAATTCTAGGTTTTGTGGCTCCACAAACCAGGGCCAGATAGTGAATCTGTAAGATCCGTTCCCTAACACCTGTGGTTGACAGCTCGCAATGCTGTATCTGCAAAGGTGAATGAAACACACACGTGGGTCTCAAGAGAGGAGGAGGGGACAGAATGGGGCCAGAGGTGTTATTTGCAGGGACAGATCATCTCTGCCTTCTCTCCCGGTCTCTCTGCTGCCACTGAACACTGCTAGGGGGCCACGGCGAGGCAGGGATGAGGCAGGCTAGGAGGGCCCGCTGGCGAGGGCTGGCGCCGCTCCCCGAACAGGCAGGTGCACACGGTCGTTGACTGTGACAAATCGGCAAAGTGTGCGTAACTGCAAAATGTTGGAAATGGCACAGATGCCCGTATGCAGCAGAGGAGCTGCACAAAGCCCAGGATGGCTGAGAAAAAACCATACAGCGTACTCGGCAGCTGTAAGAAACCGTGGACGAGGGGGCCTGGGGGCTCAGTCACTGAGTGTCTGCCTTCAGCTCAGGTCATGGTTCCAGGATCCCAGGATTGAGCCTCACATCGGGCTCCCTGCTCGGTGGGAAGCCTGCCTCTCCCTCCCTCACTCTCCCTGCTTGTGCTCCCTCTCTGGCTGTGTTTCTCTGTCAAATAAATAAATAAAATCTTGAAAGAAAGAAAGAAAGAAAGAGAGAGAGAGAGAGACAGGGAGAGAGAGAAAAAGAAAGAAAGAAAGAAAGAAAGAAAGAAAGAAAGAAAGAAAGAAACAAACTGTAAAAAAGATTCTGTGAACTGCCTGATTTCCGGGATTTCCTGCAACATGCCAAAGAACTTCCAACTCCTTGCTGGAAGCCGAAGGAGCAGTGAGAAAACACAGGTCTATTCACTTGGCACAAAAGAAATACCGAAGGAGGAGCCAGAAGCTGAGGGGGCTGCTTACCGCCAGGGTGTGGGTGGGGATGTGGCGAAAGCCCAGGGGTCAGACAGTAAGGCGGGCAACCCCCTGAGCTCCTGCCTGTGCTCACCTCATCTCCGGACCACACAGTGTTGCCCCTATAACCCCCACTGAGATGGCGCCACACTCATAATGTCACACAACAGGCACTGGTGAATCTCACTCTATCATAAAGGAATCACAAGGCCACTCTGAAGGGAGAAAACCTGCCCAGCACCCTCTGTAAAACAATTTACACAAACACGGAAAAACACTGAGAATAACAAGAGCCAGGCGTCTAACTCTCGAGCTGATCCTGACTCTCAGGTGTAAACAGCTGTCAGAAGGAACTCACATCTCAACCATCGGTGTAGACAGACAGATGTGGGTGAGGACACAGGGCGTGAGTCTGCTTCTTGCGTGCATTCATGTACCTCCCAGCCCCATCTGCTCAGAGGATGGAGAAGCAGTGACATCCGAGCAGACGCGAGCGCACACAGCACCCAGACCCTGGTTTGTAAATCTCTCTCCCCAGTAAAATGACCCAGGGCCCCCCTAGAGCAATGGTTGGTAGCCTCAGCCTGGAATATCTCTCCCACCAGAAAGGAAGGAAGAACTCACACACAAAAATGGCATCTCAAAGGATCTAGGAGCCACTGGAAAGAGCTCCGAATGATCAACACTGGGATAATCTGAGCAAAAAAATACAGAACAATAGTACGGATTATAACTTACGGAATAAAATAAGTATCTGTGAGTCACACCGACATAAATAAATAACAACACAGAAGTAACAGGCTGTCCTTCAAACAGAATGTCACTGAACAAATGGAGAAGTGACAACAGAAGTGGAAAATTGCCTCCAGGCTAACAGTACGGTACTAACATGCAGGCAGTAACCACCAACAGAAAAGAAAATTCATGCTGAAAAAAACGATGAGAGCAAGGAGCTGTGGGGTTTTGTGCTCTCCTCCTCAGGAGACTCAGAATTTCCAAAAGAAACTTAAGTTCACGGGGGACGACCGTGGCAGGGCAGCTCCGGTCAGGCAGGGACAGCAACCAGCACCAGAAAGCACAGCGATCTGCACTGCCTGTGTCGTGGGCTAAGCTTTCCCCCGAAGCCAGACGAGGGGAGCCCCGACTGCCGTACCACAGGACGTGACTGTGTGCACAGGGGGACAGGTGAAGTGGGGTCCCCCGGGCCAGCCTGTCCTGCAGGACTGAGCCCCTGCGGAGAGCAGGACAGGATGCAGATGTGCACAGGGCAGGAAGGAAGACAGCACCTGCAGCCCAGGCTGGGATCTGGGGAGGGGCCAGCCGGCTGCCCGGGTTGGGACCTGTGCCGTGCCTGGACTGGGACCCCATGTCTCCAGGACCAGGACCAGGACCCCGCACCTCCAGACCCCGGAGGAGCAAACACCTCCACTCTCTCAGCTGCCCTGGCTGTGGTGCGTCGTTACGGACGCTGCAGGAACCCGGTACAGGCTAATGAGACATAGTAAGAATGGCCTGGTTTCACTTCCGCGGTTTCCGGGCCAACGACGCGAACTTTGGGACAGCAGACCGTCCCAAACTGAGGACAGACAAGCCGAAGATCCACCCCAGGCAGGAGGAGCTCTTGAAAGCCGGATCCTCAACAGGAAAAAAACCATAAGTGGGCAAACTGAGGACATCCGAAGCCTGTCTACACTGTAGGAACAACCCCGTGTTTCCAAGCTTCAGTAATTACTTTTTTTTTTTTTAAGATTTTTTTAAATTTATTTGACAGAGAGAAACACAGCCAGGGAGGGAACACAAGCAGGGGGAGTGAGAGAGGGAGGAGCAGGCTTCCCGAGAAGCAGGGAGCCCGATGTGGGGCTCGATCCTGGGTCTCCGGGATCATGACCTGAGCCGAAGGCAGACGCTTAACCAACTGAGCCATCCAGGAGCCCCCAGTAATTACTTTAAAACGATAGCATTAGGGGAAGGTGGGTGAATGGTACCAGGAAACTCAAATGTCCTGTGATTTTTCTGTAAATTTAAAACCATTTCAAGTAAAAAGCTAAGGAAAAAATAGAGCACAGAAGGTGGCGACCTACGGGCCGAACCCACAGGTGTGCTTCAGTGATAAGGTGGAAGGCGAGTGTGAAGCAGCTACCAACAACACAAATGCAGAGATATAATTTAAAAGCCAGATTTATGGCTTCTCTTCCCCAAATCCAAAGTTGTGGCAATACTCCAAGAAAGCTGAATCCCACACCGTGAACCGCGGGATGGTGCCCAGGGGCCCCAGCCCCACGTTCTCACGCTCACGGCTGCGGGCCCGGGAGGTCCCAGCTCCTGCAGGAGCCCAGGACCTGCGCTCAGGGAAACGGCCTCTGTCCACGAGCCCAGGCCACCTCTGACATGCAGAGGAGAGTCTGGCTGCTCCTAACAGAGGAAACCTCCCATGTTTCCTGCTGTTGGGCCCTGCCTGCATCCCTGGGGAGGCTACGCTGTGGCCGTGGTCCGAGGGGCTCCCCAACCTTCAGAGCATGGCTCCACCTCTGCCCCGAGCACTTGGTCCCACTGCGTCATGAGCAAAGAGCCTGCAGGAAGCACGGCCAACTGAAGATAGGAGTAAAAACCTCCCGAGCGCCCAGCCCCCCAAAGCCCACAAACTTGCAGGCACTGAAAGAACAAGGACGAGTGCATCATTTTCTGGACCGTCTTCGGTCACCGTGATTTGTCGCTGGTGACGCCACGAGAGCACACGGTGCCCCGAGTTCCACATTCCTTCCGCGTTCTCTTGTCTGTAAAGGTCAGCATTCTGGGCAGCAAAGAAATGCTTGTCCTTGTTTTTACGACACTCTGGAAGGTTTGCTCACCCGACAATGGAATCTGTCCCGCTTCCGAATGCACACTCCACGGCGTGCACAGCCACGTCTCCCCGTCCGGAGGGGGCAGTGGCCAAGTGCACACGGGCATCAGGGCTGTGTGCAGGCCTCCCGCCTGCCCTCCCACCTGCCGCACGCTGAAACCACACCACATGTATGCCCCTGGGGGGCGCTCTGCTTCCCGGCCACCTTCGGGCCACAGCCTCTCGCTGCTCCTCCTGGGGACGCAGACACCAAGCACGGGCCTGCACCTGCTCTCCTCACGGGGCCAAAGTGACAAAACCAGTGCAGGGCCTCCCGAGCCCCCACCCGACTCTGCGAGCCACGAGCTGTCCTTACGGAAAAGTCCCTCTGCTATGTCAGCCAAGCGGGCTTGTGTCCACACGGAAGTCCAGCGGCAGAACAAGAGGAGGGCACCGCCCCATGGCTGCGCGTCTCAGCCTCGTGTTTGTTACCACACCTCACACACTGGCGGCCCCGAGGAGCCGGTTGCTCAGCTGACACCGCAGAGCGAGATCTGCAGAGCACGGCTGGGCCGCGCGCGAATGAGCTCCTCAGTACAGCCGCGTGTTCACCCGCCACGGACTCGGGCTGTAGACGCTACCGCCCAGACATCTCCGCACTGCTCTTCTCCCGGGCCAGCTCTGCAGGGGCCTGCTGCGCCGCACACCCGAGCCCGCCCGTCTGCCCGGCCTCAATCTCGAGCTCATGAAGGTTCGAGTCTCTCAGAACAAGGCTTCTCTGTGTTAAAAGATGCCTGATGGCAGACTCGCGCTCTGCTCAAACCCCAGGGCAAGACCCTCAACACAGAAGCACCAAACACGTCTCTGCCTCGCGGCCAACCAAGCCCCCGGCCTCAGCCCGCCCTTCTGTGCAGCTGCGGCCAGCGAGGACCTCCGCCCTGGGGCGAGCAGTCCCTCCGCGGAAAGAACCGCTGCCACTGCACGCAGACGCCGGCACGACTCGAGGATAAGGCTCCTCCCTGGGGGCCACCGGCGTTCAGTGCAGTTTCCACCCCCAGCAGGTGCTAGGCCACCGTCCTACGCCCAAGCGCAATGCCAGGCACCGTGAGGAAGGGCTCAGGGGTCCCAAAGGGCCCGGGGCAACCGCTCAAAAACCCCACCGGCTGGCTACACAACAGAGCCGCATGGACCTCCGTCACAGCGCTGGGAGGGCACGGGGGTTCTCGTGGGGATCGGGAGACGGGGAGGGCACACCCTGACACGGACCAGACGGTGCTCCAACTCAGCTGGAAGACGGGTTCACACGGAAAATCAGATGGGAAAGCACAGCCAGAGACCTGCACCTGAGGCCGAGCTTAGATCCTTCTTCAGGGAAGCTTGAAGATTCTACATAGCTAAGTGCGTCATCTGGGCTAAGCTTCCGGACATGGAGGGGATGAAGCAGGGTCACGGTCAGGAAGCTCCTGGCCCAGCAGAACTGAAGAACGAGGGCCATGAACCAGGGAGGGGGCCCTCGAGAATATGGTCACAGTGGGTCGTGCGTGGTGCCCAGGGACCCAGGATGGCACCAATGTTCGGGTGCCAAGGGAGTTCAGACTCTGGGTTCAGACCTAGTGATGACTGCGGTGGGAACTGGGAGCCTAGAGGATGGGCAGGCCTGGGGGAAACACGGCCTGTGGGACACCCGGAGTTAGGAAACCTGCCCAAACAGGGGCTTCATGTCAGAGCCACTGTGGGTCTGGGTCCTCAGTGACATCAGCAGTCGGTGACCACAAGGTACGGGGTGCCCCCCCAAGAGGAACATGTCCTGGGAGCCAGCGAGGTGGGGCAGGGGGCTGAGGGGGCATGCGTGCCGACGGGGCCCGATGTGTCTATGCATCGCAGACACAGGACACCTGGGGGCCAGAGATTGCTGGACATTCAGAGAACATTTCTGCAGTTAGATGGGCAGCTTTCGTGTGAAGAGGGCGGGGGCGAGTGTCACTCTAGGACTGTGACCCAGCGGTGCCATGGCTGGACACACACCCACAGGGACCGAAAACAGGGCCTGGGACAGAGCACCCACCAGCATTCAGGGCAGCCTTTCAGATGGTAGGGGGAGAAAGCCAGTGTCCACAGATGGGCAGGTGGGCACAGAAAGGCGTATTTTATCTGCCTGAAAATGGGATGTCATTCAGCCTTCCAAGGAGGAAATCCTGACACCTGCTACAAACTGGACAGACCACGGGGACAAATACTGAAGAACCCCACTTAAACGAGGTCCCCGGGAGCAGCTGGCTTCGAGGTGACAGAGAGCAGATGGTGGGCCCCAGGGCTGTGGGCAGACCGTCCGTCTGGGAAGACGACAAGAGTCTGGGGACGGACAGCGGTATGAATGTGCTTCGTGACACAGGGCTGTGCACTTATATGAGGTTAAGACGGCAAATCTTACACTACATATGTTTTACAATTTAAAACTGTTCTCATGTTTTATGATTTTTTTAAAAAAAGAAAGACGCCTGGTGCGGGGGCATTCTGAGGCCGGGAGTGTGTGTGCAGGTGGTGGGACAGGCGTGTGCAGACAGAGGGAACGCAAATACACTTCCGCGTGGATGGACGAGACGGGCCCAGGACACAGTGGCCAGCACACAGTAGGTCTTCAGATAAGGCTAGTGGAATGAGATGGGACAGGATGGAGCAGAAGGAAGTAGAAAATTCTGGTGGGAAATGTCCTTAATGTGACTCCAAACGACCAAAAACACAGTGAGTTCTTAAATAAAGGCCTTGAAAAGCCCATTCTGGTGCTGAATCATCACCCCCTGGGGACGTACCCTTGCATGAGAGAAGCTGTGTACTGCTGAAAGGACAGAGCACATCCGTGTCCCCCGGCACCTGTCATTCTTATCTGTGGACAACGATGAAGCGAGTGTGGACAGAGTTCCAGTTACAACCCAGCAGGACCAAGAGCTCACCCCCCAAGACAGCGGAGGGCGACCATCAAGACGAGCGAGGCTGCCACCGCACGCCATCCGCCGAGAAGGTTTCCCATCAAGCAGCAATGCCCACTCACACACACACATCCGTGAAAGCCTTCCTCCCCGATGTCAACTCCGTGAGACCAACCCCGTCCCCCTGCCGTACGAAAACTGCCTCCCAGAGAGAAACTGCAGGGAGCACGCGTGCCACGTGAGACTCCTTCTCTAGCCCCACAGACACCCCGACGTCCTCGGTGCAAGAATGAAGAACCAAGCGAGGGCCAGTGCATGTTAACTCACCAGTCGGTGCCTCAGCTGCACCGTGACCAGTGGCGAGCCTGACAGGTTCTGGGACAGCACGGGCGGTGGGGACACCTCCAGGGAAATCAGGTAGCTGGCTGCAGACAGCATGTGGCTCTTGTAATTTGCTGCCTCAGCAATCCTGGGAAGTAAACGAGAAATCGTTATGAAAGGGGAAAGGGGAGGGCATGCAGCCTTAAGACCTGCATTGAGAACTTAATGTTACGGCTGGAATTTTTGAGACTGAAATCTTCCTGGGATGAAAGTTTGATTGGTCTCGTTCGGTCCCCACTGCTCTCTAGGGCTGGAAGCCGGTACCCGCAGAGGAGACTTACCACCGGCACTGCTGTTCTGAAGCCCCAATCCCATCATTCAGCCCTGACCTCACAGAGCTACTAATAGTGGACGAAGACACGGCCCAAGACACGGCCTGGGGAATGTGGAGAACAGAAGGTTCAACGCACCGGGTGTGAATCTCACCAATCCCATGCACTCTGCTGTGTGACCTTGGGTAAGTGACTTACCCTATCTGAACTTCAGCCTCCCTGCTTATAAAATGGTGTGAGAGATGGTAGTGCGGTGAGCGCCTATGGTTCCCCTGCCTGCTTTGGGTTCATTCTCTGGAGAAAGGCCCTCAGTTTCCTCCAGGTAGCCGTCCCCTTCCCCAACCCCAGATCACGTGCTCTGCTGTTGACTCCATCCTTGGCTTGGGAGTAAGCCCTGCTGTCCAGGCCTGAACCTGGACCCCACCGCTTCCCTCTGGCCATGGGGATTGTTCAGAGGTGAGTACATGATCCAGGAAATTCAAGAAGACGCAACAAGATTCAGATAGAAAATGCTGGGTCAGAGACCTTCCCTTCCCTCTGCTACTTGTCCGTGCTAGATGAGGAGGCCTGGGCAGTGGCTAACAGGCATGAGTGGACAGATGAACCAGGAAGTGAGCCCACCCCAAGGAAGAAGAGAGAGGGCTGAGTGACATCAACTGGATGCTGGATCAAGCTGCTCCTGAAGCCAGTATGCCTGTGCACCCTTCAGCTTACATGATCCAAGTTTTTGGACACTTATAACCCAACCCAAAGAATCCTGCCTGATACGTATGGTACTTGTCTCCTGGGGTTACGAGGTTAAAGTGATATTCAGAGCCAAAGCAGGGAGCAAGGAGTTTAAGGGGCAGGATTTAAGGAGGTGCCCACACTCAGGGCCTGACACATGTGTGTGGCACTTGTATGACTCCAGGAGTGAGCACTGGTCTAAGGCCACACCCTCGGTGCCTGCTTGCCTCACTGTAGCCCCAGCTGCCCACCTGCTCCCCAAAGCCTGGTGGAGAAGTCTGCTCCCTGCCTGTGTTTCCACCCACACAGCCATTTTTGTAACACCTAACCACGTCTCCTGGCCCTGCATGCGCAGTCCTCTTCCTCCCTCAAGTAGTTTTACCTAATAACGAACCTTAAACCCCTCTCCCCCTCAAGCCTACGATTTGCTAGAAAGAGGACAGTAAACACTTTCTCTCCACCTAGATGCCCTTTCCCTACCATTCTGTCACGTCTGCTTCACCTGGCACACTCTTTTTCCTGCTGAACCACGAGGAAACACACAAGGATACTCCTCCCCGTCACACTTCAGCAAGGACCTTCCAAACCTGGAGACAGCCCCTAGCACGCCATGGCACAGTCATCACCCTCGGAAACCTGACACCGCTTCAGCGGTCACCACCTTGTGCCTC
The DNA here is from genome assembly GCA_004023965.1 of Spilogale gracilis. NCBI lineage: Eukaryota > Metazoa > Chordata > Mammalia > Carnivora > Mephitidae > Spilogale > Spilogale gracilis. Next base: position 24,751 of record PITA01009244.1, on the reverse strand, counting down.
AGAGCTCTAAGTGGTCCCGACGAGGCTGGTGCCTCTTTTTGGGAGCACATCCCTGCAGGCCACCGCATTCTGGAACAATCTCCATGGCACCTTCTCCTTCCCGCCACGGACATTCAGTGGTGCCAGCCACAGTTTACAAAATGGCCTTTACTGAAGATGGGCTGTGTCCTCAGGAGGTGCTCCCGGCCAACACCTGGGGCAGGACTACTCCACGGGCCATGTGAACTCCCTCCCACCGCGTCGCCTCGGGGGACACAGGGTATCACGTCTCCCTGTTGATGTCGAGTGACTCGCTGGCTGACATGACACCTGCCCGCTGTCCCCACTCTCAGGTGCCCTGCTCACTTTGTCAATGAGCAATGACCCTGTTCCCCGAACGCCCGTCACCCACGGCTGTCTACACCCACTGGTGACTTTTGCCCTGGTCAGTAACTACACTCAGGGCAGCAAGACGGTGTCTCTCCCATGCCATCATTCCTTCGGCATCGATTGGTCAGCATTACTCTACAAAAAACAAGTGCGCACACGTAAGCCAAGCCAGAGCCCCTGGAACTTCTCGGTCGGAAGCACGCATGAGTCTGTCACCAAGACACGGAAGCCCGGAGACCCAGGTCACGGTCCCGCCTCAGCTGGCAGCCTGGAGGTCCCAGCTGCTCTCCGGGCAGGGACTCCATCTGCACGTGCGCAGTGAGAGCAGGTGATTCTAAGCTCCCTGCTGAGCTTGGATTCCCGGCGCCACTCAAAGGAAAAAAGTCTGTCCCAGTTGCTAGCCTAGCACAGCACGACCGCCGGTAAGAGCTACGCAGTCCTCATCATGATGGGGCAGGTGAGACCATCCATGCACAGGTGGCCCAGGTGTGGGGGCGGGACTGGCTTAGTGCCTCCCAGGACCCGTGAACACTCAGACGCTGCTCCCGCCAGTGGCTGCCCGGGTCCTTGGAGCGACCCGCCCAGGGGTTGGCTGGGAAGATGGAGACCCCATCCCAGCCTCACCCCCATCTCCATGCACTAAACTCACATGCTGACTTTCATCCCCCCAAAGGGGGACTGAAAGAACATTAAAATCCCATAGCACCCTTCATTCTTACAAAAACCATACATATGAAAGCATGAAGGCCACAGTGCCTGAGACTGAAGGGGAGGGGCTCCGCTGCGCAGGCGAGGAGGAGGATCAGAGTGCTACCTGCTGATTCTACTCATCTACTCCCAACTGCGTGTGGAATGTGACAATTACCTTAGAGTCAATATGGCAAGAACGTCCAATCGTCTCAGGAAGTGATAAGGGCAAGCGCTTACAGGCCATGTTAAGAGCACCAAGCTTTGTTTGAACAGTTAATTCACTCCGTGCTCATGGCCGCCTCACCCATCAGTCCTGTCATCTACGTTATTCTAGACGGGAGCACACAACTGACGACGGCCAGGGATTGCTCAGACTTGCACCGCCTCTCAGGGTCCCGCTGGGAGGACAGAGCCAGCCACCCAGCACCCAATTCTGCACTGCTAATTGCAACACCGGTGGTCACCTTCCAGCCCACTCTGGTGCCACAGGAGAGAACACGACAAATATAGGGACTGTGCTTGATGAACGGTTTAGATGATTTTTTTTCAAGGTTAATTTTGATAAGACACCTTTGCATTCAGTGCTGTCCTTGGAAGTTCACCCCAGCTGAAGATTCCACACAGGAAAGGTGTGCTCTCATCACGGCAAAACTATTACTGTCTGACTTCGGGAAACCAACTGAGCATGGATTTGCCGCTGACGGGGCTTCAAGTGGTCCCCAGGGGCTGACGCTAACTGCAGAGGGCCGGAGGGGCCGAGATCTGCTGGTGTGAGTCTCAGAGCCCAGAGCTTGCATGGACAAGAGGAGCCGACCACAGTCCTCCGGGATCACGCAGCATGGTTCTGAGGCTCCCAAGAGTCCTGGGGCAGTGAGGGCAGTAGCGAGCTGAGGCCAAGGCCCTGAGATGGAGGAATGTCCCATCCGCCAAGCTTCAAGCACATCCTTGGACTCCCAGAAGCAGGACCAAGTCGGCCTCTCGCCCCAGGCACCGCAGCGGACACGGACAGCACGGCGTGTCCAGCAGGGGTGTGCAAACACAGGCCTGGGGGAAGGGAGATGGCGATACAAACCCTGTTCTCCCCACACACCCAGACCCCTGGCCCACCGCAGGCTCAGCCGCGCCTCGTGAGCACACCTCTGGGACTTCACCGACACATCAGCTTCAGCCAGACCATGTGGCGTGAGAGCTGCAGGTCCGTAAAGGGCGGCCAGCGAAGGGTCCATTTTTTATTCGTAATGTTGGATTTAGAAAATATCCCCCACATAGTTGAGAAGGCATCTTTTTGAGAAAAGGTGTCTCTCTTTGACAATTCTCCTGAAGGGTTCTGGGAACCACACACCAAGAATGACGAGTCTGCTTCCTCTGGTTAATACAGAAACTCGTCAACATGCAGGCTTTCCCAGGGCAAGCTGGCTCGGGTCTACGGCAAAATCGGGCCGTCCTGTCCCCAACCCTGCCATCTCTCCGAGGCCTGCGGACATCCAGGCGGCAGGAGAGGGGCTGACTCGGAGCTGCGTGCCTGCTACAACGTATTCACCCCCACCCTTCATCGGGCAGCGGCTCCAACAAATGCTCCCCACCACGGAGTGGCCGGCGCACCCGGCAGCAGCACCAGCCCCAGGGGCAAGAGAGTGCACTTGCAGGGCAGGGGAGTGGGGCCCCAGGAGAAGGGTGGAACGGAGCCTCCCCGACCATCCCCTCTGAGGAACCAGCCTCTCCCTGCGGTCTGGGTGGGCTGACCCGCTGTCAGGCCGAAGGGGCCAGGTGAGCAGACCCCAGCAGCGAGAGAACAGGATGCTCCGGCCACCATGATGGGCACGTGACCCAAATGGGCCAATCACAGCTTTCCCTGAGTTTCCACAGAGCCATGTGAGCAGGCCTAGCCAATAACATGGCAGGACGCTCTCACCACCATGACTGGTGGGAGTGAGCGGCCCACTAGGCTGGGCACATGACCCAAACGGGCCAATTGCAGTTTTCCCTGAGTTTCCACAGATCCCATGTGAGCAGACCTGGCCAATGACAAAGCAGGATGCTCTGGTCACCATGATTGGAGGGAGCCATGATGGGTACATGACCTAAACGGGCCAATCACAGCCCTCCCTGAGTTTCCATGCACACATTCGGGACAGAGGCTGCTGCCTTTCTAAAACCTCAGGACCCAAAGCCATGGGGTCTTGAGACGCCAGAGCCATCCATGCCTCTGTGGAGGGGCCTGCCTGGAAAGGAGCCAGCATAGAGGAAGGCACAGGCAGGAGACAGAACGACCAGGTCAAGAGCCCTCCCCTGGGCCCAGCCGCGCCTGAAGCCTTCCTCGTCCCATGGGCGCCTGGCCTCCCCGCCCAAGCCCTGCATCCAACCAGCCCTGACCGACGCGGGGGTGTGCTGTTGTCCCCAGCTCTACACAAGTGGTAGCTGAGGCTGAGGCCGTGAAGGCACCACCGCACAGGGAGTTCCGGGTGGCTAGGGTCACCTGACCACTGCACCGTCAGCCTGCGTGCCCAGCGCCCACTGAACCCCCAGCGTCCGAGGTCCCGCGTCCCCGTCAAAGGGCTGTGGCATGTCCTGGCTCCAATAGCGAAGCCCCAGGCATTGGCAATGCGAGTCCTCTAGGGCCTTGCACTTCTGTGATGGCGGGAGAGGTGGGCGTGTGTGAGCAGTCAGCCGCCCACTGCCCTCTGGCTGCCCTGGGACCTGAGACACTCACTTGGTCTTGCCTGGCTGGATCTTGTCCAAGTAATTGTGTATTGTGTGGTAGAGGAGGCCCACGATGGTGATCCAGGCTGCGGAAAAGCAGAGGGTCACAGACACCTGTCAGCCTTCCAGCAACAGAGCCCCGAGTCAAACCCAGGTGCCCAGCAATGCAATGCCCACCCTCACACCCAAATCCCAGCGGGGCAGCTCCTGGGGGGGGGGGGCTAGTGAGAGATGCTCAACGGTGGAATTTTCCATGAGCCTGAGTAGAAACTTTGTGGCTCTTAGCTGTGGGTGCCTGCTCCTCCCCTGAGCCGACTGCAGATGAGCAGATGCAGTAGCTCCCAGGGAGAGCCTGACTCATCAGGAACGCTAGAGCTCCTGCAGGCAGAAGGCCCCACTCCAGCAGCGGTCACAGGGACAGCCTCCAGCTTCACACCGTCTGGGTGAGCATGTCCCGTTTGCTGTTGGCATATGGAGCATTTTCAGACATGGCAATAAGTGAGCAAGGCAGCAGGTGCAGGATATATGAGCGGCGGTCATCACGCAGGTGTCCTTCACGCCTCTTGGCTATGTCCCATCTCTCTGCTATGTGACAATTTTGAAATGGGAATCATTTTTTATGTTGTGTCCCTTCACTAGCTTAGCAGAGGACACTTGGAGGAAGCAGCAGTTCACTGTCTTCCGGAGTTCCTCTGGGGGATTTGTTGAATATGTTAAAATTTCTAGAAAATACTGAGCATCATATCACATTCACGGTGTGCCAGGCTGAAGGGCTTTGCTCAATGCTCAAAAAATCATTGTGAGTGCAATAATCATGTACTAATGATGCCCCATTTTACAGATGGGGGACTGGAACGCATGCAGGCTCAGTGACACAGCCAGTAAATGCCTGAATCAGGCTTGGAGCCCGGGAATTCTAGCCCCTGGTTGGTCCTTGTGACCAGTATGTTCTGCTGCCACAGGGAAGAGCATGAGACCATGGTCCTGCTGAGTGTGAAAAACAGAGAGTGTTTAGATCCTGCAGCCAGGTAGTGTGAGATGAGCAAAGATCCCCTTTGCAGCGGGCAGATGAGAGTATCATCCCCAGACACCCCTGTTTCTGTAGTTCCCCATGTGTGTGTGGGGGGGTCCTGTGATGGATGATGATCCTACATGATCCTACAACACCCAGGCTGCTCTTGGTCCCCAGCCAGGCATTGCATGTCCTCTGGCCAGATTGCCAGGAACAGAGAATCCCAGACTCCCCGCCCCCCCACACTGCCCGAGGGACGAGGAGTGGGGGCATTCACTTTTCAAGGGACCAGTGGGGACTGTCCCTGCAGTAAAAATGGCCAGAGCTGCCTGAGTCACCTGAGGTGGAAGGACAGCCTGGGCAGACAAACCCCTCACCTAGCCTGAGGCCATCCTGGATGGGGGAGAGGACATGCCCCGTCTCTTCATGGTCTGCTGACGAGTCACTGTGCCGAGCTAGGAGGACACAAGTGTCTTTTGCAGTGGACCTGAATCACCTTGAGAGTTTGTCCAAAATGCAGATTCCCCACCCTCCTCTCCAATTCCAGTTCATGAGGCTGGGGTGCCCTTGGAATCAGCATTCTGAGTCAGTATCTCAGGCGTTTCCTCCCCCCGAGAAATGCTGGCCTGGAGCCGCTCCTGCAGGAACAGGCGAGCAGGCGTGAGGGCGGTGTGTCTGCGAGGTCACAGCTGACGGCACATCTGCAAGGGCCCTGGAGGTGCTGGGGGCTCAGCAGCTGCACTCACCTTGGCTGCGGAACGCCTCGTGGGGAACCTTGATGTAGCTCTGCCCCTGGGCTGGGAAGCGGTAGTGGGAGGAATTTATGGTCTCGGGTAGGAGTCTGGCCACAGAAAACTCTGAGAAGAAGCCAAAGACAGGAAGCCACAGTCAGTAAGCTCCATGGCGCAGGAAATTGGGCTGTAAAAGCCCATCTGCTCCTGCTTTTGTTAACGGAAAGAGCTCCCCTGGGCAGTGTAATTACCTCTACACGATGAGCACCCGAAAAAATAAGGGTCCAGGGAAGTCATTTCCACCATATGGCTGCCACGGCCATCGGGCCACACACTGGGGGGCCTTGTGGCCTGAGGCGACCCGTCTTTCCCTCTGGGCAGCCCATCAGCTCTCAGGGCTGCCCCTCACACACTCTGGGGGACCCATACACACAGCAGAAAGAAGGTGCTGGAGGTGCTGGGCTTGCCGCCATCAATCACTATGTCAGCCGACAGATTCCCACTGACACTAACCTACGTGGGTCAGGTCAGCCCCTGTCCCAGAGTTTGGCTCTTGTGGGAAAGTATCAGCTATGCAGCGCTTCCTAGATAATGATTTTTCAAAGGGAGGGGCCGTGAAGTCAGCGCCAGTGGGACTCCACAGATTATCTTGGAAAAGCAGATTTAGGCCAAGCCCCAGCTGGCTCTCAGAAGCCTGATTTTGCACCTTTTATTCCACAGACACTCAAAGGAGCTGCTGCTTTTCGACCCCTGTTCTGAACAGAGACGACTGTCACCCAAGATCAGTCCGGCCCCCGAGTCACCATCAGATGCTCCCGCAGCTTTGTGTCCGCACGCTGGCTGAGCCCCTGTGCCCCGATCTCACGCTCCCTCACAGCGTGATTCTGCATAACGACAACCCGGCCGAGAAGAGCAGAGAGGTCTGTCTGAGCTGAGATGTGCTGTTTGCCGCTGCGTGTGTATGTGCACCTGTGTGTGTGTCTGTGCACACCTGCGCGCATGTGCGCCTTTGCCCGTGTGCTTACACACTGTGTGCACAGAGCCGCATGCTGGTGTGTGCGCGCCTCTGCGCGAGCGTACGCATCCCTGCGGGCGTGTGTGTGTGCACTGCGTGTGCACCTGGGCAGGTGTGTGTGCACACACGTGTGGCTGAGCACGGGGCCGTCAGGGCAAACCCCGCAGGCCGGCGGCCGTCCTGAGTCTCCCGCCCCTCTGCCTGCCCCCACGGCTGCCTCCCACCCCGAGCCAACCAGTACCTGCCATGGAAGAAGAGCCAGCGATGGTGATGTGGGGCTCCCTGGCATCCAGGTTGGAAGAGATGTGGCCCATGACCGTGTCGACAGTCTCAATCAAGCCCAGCACCATGGCACTGTCCTGAACACAACACAGCGTGAGGGCACTGAGACAACGGGGCCTGCACAGCAAGCACCCCGAGGCCCATCTGACGCCCACCCGCCCACCATGCCGCCAGGCTCTGCACTGGCCCCCCAGCACCCCTCCACAAGGAGAGCCGCTGCATCCCTGGAGGGGGTACTCTCAAGCAGATGAGAAGGAGCAGGGGACAGCCCCTGGCACTACCGCTCTTACGGGCGAGGAAGTGGCCACTGAGGCCGCCCACCCAGCTGAGCTCACAGCACGCAGACATCCCCCCGGTCACCCAGGTTGTGGGCTGCAAGGCTTCTGTGCTTAGACACAGGTGGCAGAGACCTGGGCCCAGCTGGCTGCACTCTGAACTCACCTCGGTAAATCTCTAACCGGCCCCCCGCCCATCCCCTTCTGTTTCAGGAGGGGGTGCTAATTGCCCCCAAGTCCCCTCCAGGACAAGGACACCAGAAGTTCTCCATGCAGGGAGGGATGCTTTGGAGGTGTCAGCACCCCAAATCCTTTCTGGCCTCCTTGACCTGCGTGGTGTAGCCCTTCCCTCTAAGGGCCCTCTTCACTCATCTCAAGTCCCCAACACAGAGAGGATCCCTGTGGATGCTGCCCCAAGAAGGCAGGGATCCCTCCTGGTCACCTGGTCAGCCGGTATCTGCAGACTGCTCAGATGGAGCTCCGCCCTCATCGTCAGACACACCGCTACTGGGGACCGGGCCCCTTGGGGGCTCGGGGGCTCTGACTCTCTGCCATCACACCCCAAGCCTTCCCGCCTTTCCGAAAAGCATCTGTTTGCTAAGCAACCTTAACATTCTCTCACAGAGGCACACTCCATGAGAATCTAATGAGCTGGAAAGAGAACACTGAAGCCAATTTTAGACATTTTCTTTGAGGCCTGTGGCCTGATTTCAATCAGCCAAGCACAGTTAAACACATGGAAATCTGTGTCTCTGGTGTGCACTTCTGTTGGGCAGTAGCTGATTCATACTTTCTCTCGAATGCACATTAGAGCCTGCCCAAGTCTGAATGGCTTCATGATTATTCATATTTTGTGGCACAGCAATCAGAAAAAGTCACTTTTAAATGATGCTGATGAAATGGGTCAGCTCAGGTCCTCCACTGGCCATTTGCCAGGGGTCCTGAGCTGCAGCCCTGTGCAAAGAGTTCCTCTGGAAGGTGCGGATTCTGGAAGGTTGTGCCTTTTAAGAAAGAATTTGTTTCTAGTTAAGACTACACCAATCTTCAATGCAGGTCCCCTCTTTCCCTCCCTTTGCCAGTGTTCATTCCATCTTGTTCCATTTGAAACTGTTCAAATAAAAAGTTCAGATATAAATCCTATTGCAGTCTCATTCAGAGCATTTCTGCCTCGAACTGCCAGATATTTTTTAAGCATCATAGGGGTTCAGGAGAATGAGCACGTTAATATCACACCCGTGTGGCTGCGACTCTGCTAAGCAAGGCGGTTAAGAGTCCTCTATCCTGCTGGGAAACCTTGGATGTCACGTGTTGAGAACACATCATCAGAAAATGGAAAGACTTTTAACCAAAGTCACAGGCTAAGGAAAGGCTCCTCGGACCCACTTTGGACTTTGTACAAGTGAGAAATAAGTTTCAACTGTGCTTAGCCACTGAAAGACAGGGGACTCTCTGTCACCGCAGCACGGCCTAGCCCAGGCTGCCTGAGATGCCTACCATCGCTGGTCGTAGCTGTCCTGCACGTGGCTAAAGACAGCCAGATTAAATCAGGTTGTGCTTCATGTAGCTAGACAATCAGATTAAATCAGACCTCAGTGTATTTGTACAATGCGTGTGCATGCAAGTGAAATGAAAGCAGGATGGGAAGGAACATATACAAGAGTGCTCATGGTCATGGTCTCAGGACTTCAGGTGACTGCTCTTGTATAAGTTTTTATTATCTGTACTTTCTCCCTTCTCCACAACACATTAACTTGTTTCATTTGTTAAATAAAGCCAACGAAGTTACTTTTAAAAAGAAAAAAAGTATATTCCACTCTCCTTTCTAATTATTTGGAGTTCAGGGGAAATGAAAAGCTTTTTTGGTTTTTAGGTTTATAACCATGAAATACATATCATCACATGTTCAAATTTTTTCACTTAATCTAGTGATATTTAAATATAAAACATGGGGTTTTTTTATTACTACTCAAGAACAATTGATGGTGAAAAATACATCATTAAAATGATGAATAGAGGTCATCCAAGTATACACTCCTCACAAACACAAGCAGCCATTTCCCAGCTCAGTGCCGAGGAGGAGGACACATTACTGACACCCACACAATTCCTGAGCCATCCAGAAGACAAGGCACTTTAAGTCAGTTGAATATGTGGTCAAAATGAGCTCTAATGTCCTGGACTGCAAGACTGGAAGATACATCATCTCTCTTAGAGATGTGAAGTGGGCCATATTTACACCACTTCTAGGAAGACACAGTGTTTTCCAAAGTACAAACATTTTGAAAATCGAAGTGTTCTTTTTTTCCCTTACCTCTGACACATCAATCCAACTGGGCAGTTGAAGAACCTCGCCCATGGTTTTTAAGAAAACCTAAAGGCAGACAAAATGACATGGCTTAGCTTATATCCTTAATCCTCAAAATGTCAAAACCTTTGATTTCTCCATAACTTATCAACCACTGGCTGGGTTTTACAATAGTAATAAACAAAAACAGCTCACATCAGCATATGAGGTTATATTTTACAAAGCCCTTCAAAGGCATCACCTTATTTGCTCCCTGTGACCACCCGTTCATCAGTGATAAGCATTCAGATATCAGAATGAACACGGTTTCATCATGGAGAAAGCCCGAAGCGCAGTGCCTGGGAGATATAAGCGGCCGACAGAAAATGTCTGTTGAATGAACAAGTGAATAAGTCATGACCTGCTAAATATGCTTTTCTTGGGTGGAGAAGCCAAAGTGACATAAAACCACTTGTGTTCACTGCAAACTACCTCTCCATAAAGAAGTTTCTTGGAGGCTCCTTGGTCAGATCGCCATAACGTCATGTTTGGTTTGGCTCAACATTGTTCTAAAAAAATTAAATAAGCTTTTTAACATGTTCAAATGTGGAGATTTCAATGAAAATATGTGAATTTATGGCTTCCTCTGAGAAGAGCAGAAGGTCAGACCACCCCTAGCTCACAGTTCCACATGGCCACCATTGGCCAAAGTGAAGCCAAAGCTGAGCCCTTATTCAGACACGTGCTCCTCCACTACCCCAGTCCTCACCACTCCCTATTGCCTCACACCTAGTCCAGTCCCTCATTTACATCCCTCATGCCGGATTTTAACTGTTTGTCTTCTACTCTAGACACAGAATTAAACTTAGAGCCTGACTAAAGTCTCCCATATTTCCACCAAACTGCCATCCCCAGAAAAATCACCTTCTTCCTCACACTTGAAGGCACTAAATATTTAGAGAATACATCATCAAAACTCCTCACTTTCATTACCTTTATTGGATAAATACCTTATTAAGACCCCGAAGGGCAAGGCCTTATGAACAAAGGATGAACAAAATATTGGTCTTGAGGTCTACTGGGCAGAATTTGTAATCTAGAGGAAGAGTCAGCACTTTAAAAAAAAAAAAGATCACCTAGGACAGTATTTAGGCTTTAAGGCCTACAACTCTGTCACACACCCTCAACTCTGCCACTGTAGCATGAATGCAACCACAGACAACTGTAACTAAATAAGCATGTTTATTATAAAAACAAGCAACACACCAGATTTGGCCTAAGGCCTATAAGTGGCTGACTCCTACTCCAGCAGAGCAGTTTGGTGGAATAAAAATATAATGCCAGCCACACTTCTGCTTTTAAATTTTCTGGTAGCCATATCATTCATTTTATTTATTTATTTGAGGGAGAAAGCATGTAGGTATACACCTGTGGGGCAGGGGGTTAGGGGGTGCCAGAGAGAGAGGGAGAATCCAGATCTCAGGAATGTGGATATCATGACCTGAGCCAAAACCAAGACTTGAGGCTTAACGGACTGAGCCACCCAGGGGGCCCTCTAGTAGCCATATCTTAAAAAGCAAAAAGAAAACAGGTGAAACTAAGTATGTTTCTACCAATTACATGTTTCAAGCTACCTTTTACTTAGCCCCGTGTCATCTAAAATAGCACTTCCACGTGCTAAGACAAAAATGATCAATGCAACATTTTACCTTCTTTTCTCTGTCCTAAGTGTCAGGAATCCAGTTATTTCCCATTTCACCCCTCACTTTGAGCTCGCCACAGTTCACGTACTCCCCAGCCGGATGTGGCTTACAGCCCCCTTATCACCCGGCACAGGAAACAACTTGTCGCCACTTTCCTGTCCAAGTGCTGGCGGTGTGAAGCCAGGACATCACGGAAAACTGGGTATGACTTCTCATCGAATCAGAGATGTGCGGGGCGTGGGGCAAATCTACAGGATCCCTCTGGGGGCACCCGGAGTCGGTCTCTCCACCGGGACGCAGGCTGAATCCTGCACGTGACTGCTTTTAAGCTTCAGTTCGCTGTCCACTACTTACAAAGTGGAGGATCTCCCAGTTTCAGGATCCGGATATGGGGCTTCCCTTGTAAAATCAGAAGGGGCAGTCCTTCGGTCGAACCCCGGTGGCTCGGGGCAGCTAGCTGCCACCGCCCGCAGATGGGCCACCGTCTCCTTGCTCCTCCCTCCGACTGTCCGGTCGCGAGTGCGTGGGTGCTTCCCACCCCACACACAGCCAGGTGGCCCTGGGGGCAGTCCCAGGGAACGAGGACATAGCCGAGCTTAAAGGGAAGGTTGCCTACGTAAGCCTGCCCTGGATTCTCTGTCCCAAATCAGATATTCCAGGGACGCTCTGGAGCCACGCCCACCCGGCTGACTGGAAGGCACCGGAAGTGCTCCAGCATAGACTCCTTGACCCCACCCATACCTCCTCATGATTGGCTGAGCCATGGCGCCCCCCTGCTCCCCCTGAGCCCCTGATTGGTGATGGTCATGTGACCAAGCTCTGCCCAATGAGTTGTGAGGGGAGACCCTCACACGGAACCCTGGGAGAGATTCTCCTCAGCCCCTGATTGGTGGTGGTCATGTGACCAAGCTCTGCCCAATGAGTTGTGAGGGGAGACCCTCACGCGGAACCCTGGGAGAGATTCTCCTCCTCCGTGAGTTCAGAGATGGCGCTCGCTCCCTTCTCCATCTGGGATTGGCTGGTGGCCTGGGAAGCGAGGCCCTCCGGGACACGGAAACACAGCGGAGTGCGAGCTGTGCAGGAAGACCATGTACTGCGGCCAGAGTGAAGCCACCCGGCGCCCCGTCTGGAAATCCTCAGCACTGGTGCCGAGGGCGTGCAGCCGGAACCACCGCGACCGGGAGCCCAGGACAGCAGGGCGGGGGTGCCAGGCCCAGGGGTCCGTCCAGGACTCGGCTGTCCGCGTGCACTCCGCACCCCGAGGCCCTGCGGGGCAGCACCCTGGAGCCCAGCGCGCCCTCGGGATTGGTGGAGACACCTGAGAATCCCGCTCTCGCTTCCTTCTGCGGGGGCAGGAAGGTGAGCAGGGCCCTCCTTCCACTTCGGGGCGCCTGGGGGTCGGGAGTAACTCTCTACGCGTTCCTGAGGGCTGCCATCAGCCAGCAAGCCTTGCAGGGCGCTCGCCAGGCGCCAGACACCGTTCTCAGCACACAGGCATGCACACGGATCCCCGAGCTGAGTATCCTATTGTCTCCCCCACATTGCAGCAGAGCAGAGTGACCGAGGACACAGGACAAGGAACCGCGAAGCGAAACTCAAACCCCGCAGCCGGCCCTCTGCACCCTGCTCGCACTCGTAAGCTGCACTTTCCAGGGGAAACCCGCCCAGACGGGCCTTCTCTCTCCACCTCGGCCCAGGGGATCTGCCTTGACCTGGAGGGTATTGGGAGGAGAGTGAAAAGCGGCAGCACCTTGATTCCATGCCATAAATGGCACATTCAGGAGGTATTTTAGGTGACCTTGGCAGTTCCCGCTGACCTATAAGTCACAGCATTGTGGGTCACAATGTGTGCAGACAGACTGAGGTCTAGCGACCCACCGCTACACCTGGCCAAGACCCAATCCCACCCTTCATCTATTGCCAAGGGAGGCCTCAAAGTTTAGAACTGGAGTTGCACACCCAGAGGGCTGGTGGCCAGGTGGACATGGAGATGGGAGCCATGAAGAGCTGAGGCAGAGCTGAAGGAGGCCCCAGGGAGCTGGGTACAGTTGGCTGGAGAGGCCACCCTATCCGGTTGTTCATGAGAAGTCTGTAACCCAGACTTCTATGTAAAAGTTCCTGACTTTTTTGTAACTCTGTGCAGATTGAACAAAACATGCCTGTGAGTCGGGATCTGGTACTTTGCCATCCCTCGGGGCCAGGCACAGAAGATCAGATAGCTTTACCTGGGTGAGGTTCAGTGCCATTTCCTGTGAGAGAGGCTTATTGGGTAATTCAAGGGACATGTTTCGCAGGCAACTCAGTACAGTTCCTGGACTCTGGAAGTTTTTTCTCATCTCTGTCAAGTTGGTTATGATAGGATGGTAAGCGTTGGTGGGCATCTGAAAGAAAGGACAGGTGTGAGTTCCGGCTAAGACGAAAGCCAAGAAGTCCCACGGAAGTTCAGTGTGCCCTCTTAAAGCCCCGTGACGGCGGCAGCTGCGCCTACCGCATCCCAGGAGGCACTTTGCGACTGCCTAACCCATACTGACCTTTCATGCTCTCAACAACTTCAAGAAATCCGCATCCATGTGAGAGATGAAACCAAATACAGGGAAGCTTACCCAGAAATACATGTGGAACTGGAGTTTCAACCTACACGGATGGTACAAGATTCTGTGCCCTCACTGTTCCCTTGGAGTTCTGAAGGAAGGTCAAGTGGTGTGGTTTACAAACACTAATTCCAAAGGGGAATGTTTCTGTATGGATTGATCTTCCCTCAAACATCGGGAGAAGGAACACTAAGAGAAAATGAGCAGTGGCACAGGTCCCCCTTGCTCTCCGCTCACTGTGCTGCCTGCCCAGGAGACAGTCTCAATGTTTGTGTCTCTGGGCAGTCTGGTTTACTTCCTTTTGACCACTGAGGCCACAGACCACAAGAAGCAAAGGGCTTTCCCTTCAGCCAGCCTGAGCATCCAGAATTAGTGCCAAAGTTAGCTTCTCCTCCAGGGATGATTTCTTCCCAAACGCAATACTGCCAAGAAGTGAGAGCCAGACTGTCTAATGGAATTCAGTCCTGGCTTACAGGCTAAGCGGAAACGCTTCAAGAAGGGGGACCGAGATCGACGCGTGTGCTTACCACGGTGTTGGCTGGGGTCGTCGTGAAGAAACTTGGTGGCGTTGAAGACAACAAAGCATGCTTTCCTGGAAAGAATCAGAAACACTTAATTAAGGACTGAAACATGGTCAATCTTTCACCCTAAGGAAGGCCCATCTTTATTCAGAACTTTTCAGCTTCAGACATATCTAACACAGCCTGAGAATGTTTTGAGCAGGAATGCTGCTGGAAGGACAAAGGGCTAATAAATCAGCTTAATGGGCAGATTGTATGGATTTTCCCAGGTCATGTTACTTTTCTATTTATGTTTCAGCTTTCTTTTGAACACCTTTCATGCAAGTCATCATATAAAATGATGGTTTTATATAAGCATTCACCGATTTCAAATAAATAGAGAACCAAAAGACATTGCCTTCCACTGCATCTGGACTAGCTGGGGATGGAATCCAGGAGGCCGTTACTCTCTGGGCTAGGATGAACCAGCCAGCCAGTCAAGCCTTCCCTCCCGGACAGATGGAGCACAACAAAGTGGTGGGGGGACTGTCCTCTTGAGCCACTTCAACCCTAAGGATTCTAGTTCTTCTTTCTACTCCCTTTGGTTAATCATAAATAATTACATATAGTGAAGACATCCAGCACCAAAGTTAAGCCATATTTGCTCTTCTCTGCCTGTTTTCCAGCAATGACTTCTAATTTGGCATTTCCTGGTAAGAACACAGACTGACTAGATACTCTACCTTATTTTTGGAAAATCCCTCAAGGTTGCTTGGGGTGACCTAAGGAAATGACCTCATCACCCCTAGTTAGCTCCAGTAGTAACCAGTCCTCTGGGCTATGGTGGGGCCGGGTAGCTGGGGGACGGGCACAGATGGAGAGACACTGCCTAGAGAACGAGAGCCCCAAATATCCGTTCCCCCAGAGCGACATGCATTCCTCATGCACTAGTGAGAGAGGAGTCACATGGAATCCACGTATAACTGACATGAGTCCACAAAGAGCAGGACAGTAAGGATCAGCCCAGCAGTCCTGCCCACCCTCGCCATCTGTGACCCTGTGAGGCTGAAAGAAGAAATGGGAATCTTTTGTGTCCTCTGTCAGTCTCAGGTCCCAAAGGGCTCTTATTCTGTGGACATCTGGTTGTGTGGGTGTGTTTCCAGTGTTCAAAGATACATACTTGGAAGCCACGAGACTCTGAATGTAGCCTTCTACTTCCTCTGGTCCCCTGTGGAAGGGGTGACCACCCATTGTCACACTGGGGGCAGAGCTGACCAGGGGATGAATGACGAACACTCTAATTCACTTTGTATGAATTAGAAAAGGTCACCCCGTGTGGCCTGCTCTGGTTAATGGATTAGAAGGGGATGCCCTCTCTACATAGGGCACACAGAGAAATGCCTGCTTTGGGCACATGCTTCATGTGCAGACCAGGCTTTTTTTTTTTTTTTAAGGTTTTATTTATTTGAGAGAGAGAGAGTGAGAGAAAGCATGAGAAGGGAGAAGGTCAGAGGGAGAAGCAGACTCCCTGCGGACCTGGGAGCCTGATGTGGGACTCGATCCCGGGACGCAAGGATCATGACCTGAGCCAAAGGCAGTGGCTTAACCAACTGAGCCACCCAGGCGCCCCTAGACCAGGATTTTTGCAAAGAACAGGTTCTTCCTCCTATGAAGCAGCTCCAGCAGGGCCTTGGTCCGGGCTGAGAGCAGGCTGGACCTCAGCCCCAATGTTGGTCTGCATGCAGCTGTGTTAAACCTGGTCTCATGGACCGACTCACATGGGGCAGTCCAAGAGACTTCTGGTCATTTTTGCTATGCATGGTTTATGTCACATGACCAGTCTTCAGAACCAAGTCCCCAAGCAATATGGAGTCTGATGAGTCTAGTTCCGGGTCAGGAAAGATGCATGCATGTGCTCCCTGGGACACATAAGTGTTAAGGCAACACCTCTCCTGAAGCTCCCCAAAAATCAGACGCCACCTTCACAGGGCACAGAGGGCAAGGTGACCTGAAACGCCGTGCTGTGTGGGGGGCTGATGCTCCCCGTCCCTGAGCCCTGAGCTGTCCTGGGGACAAGGTGCAAGAGCCCGAGACAGTGATCAGCACCGCTTTCCAGTGTGAATAACATGGTGAAGGATCAGGAAGTCAGGATTTGTTTGAGGCTTTCGACAACACAAATACAGATGGCATCTTGGTCTCAAAGGACAAATCTATGAATCTCAGGCTATAAAATGCAGGAGACTGATATCCTTTTTTTATTGTACAGGGCCTATATTTTGTCCTTGTGTCACTTGTATGAAAGGAATGAATTCCACTTTCTCAGTGAAAAATGGAGGTCTCAAAGGCTGCAGTGCACAGACTTCCTGCGCGCACAGCAGCTGTGCCCTGCTCCCACGAGCAGCAGCCCCCGTTGCTGGGGAGCCCCACTCCTCCGGGTGGTTGATGTGGCTGACCCCACCACCAGGTCAGAGGTGGGCCGTGCCCCTGGCTTAAGGCCGTCAGCCTATTCTACACCCCCTGGGAAACACATGGGTCATTCTGGCCCAAATGAGAGTCGTGGTCAGCCCTGCCGCAAGAGATGACAGAAACGAGAAGCCCCTCGCCTCCCGCTGAGGACAGGCTGGGAACCCTGGCGGGAATGGCAGCCATGCCGGCGCCACAAGGAGGAAGCAGTGTGAAACACGGAAACTCCTCGTGACACACGCGCACCTACAGCAAACGGGTCTTGAAGCCCATTTCCCCCATTGTTTCCATTGTGTGAAACTGTTTGATTCCCTCCTTGCCGTAAGTCCTTTAGTTGTGTTTTCTGTCACGTAATCGCAGGATGCTCACAGCCGAGGGATTCACTGTCACAACCTGAGGGAGGCAGGCTCTTCGCCTCCCGGTCCCGACCTGTCCCTGCTGCTCCGGGGTCCAACGGATGTTTATGAGCGACTGTCGTTTTTATGTCAAAGCTAAGAATCGGTGTGTTCAGTTGTTGGCAGAATGAAAATGGAATGAAGGGAAAGTATTAATCTTAAAACAGTGGGAACATTGTAAAACCCCGCCACATGCAGGCACTGTCACAGTCCGCCCGTGTAGCCCCAGCCCCGCGGGGCACGGGTCGTGCTGTTTCCGTCCATTTACAATGGAGAATGTCGTGATTTGGAAAGATTAAGACACGAAAAGTCACTTTTTACATGATTCCATGTATGTGGAAGACCCAGAAGAAGGATCAGTGGTGGCCACGGGCTGGGAGGGGACACCGGGAGCAAAAGCTAGTGGGTACCGGATTCCCTTTCAGGTGACGAGACTGTTTTAAAATACAGAAAGGATGGCTGCACAGCGTGGGGGACACAACAAGTACCCCCGGACCGCCTACCTTAAATGGTTGAGTTTATGTTGAATTTTACCTCAACAAAGGTGACTTCCCGAGTCCCATGGCTCATCGAGGCTGAGTGAAGATTTGAACCCAGGCTCCCTGTCCCTCAGGCCCTGTCTCTGAACGACCCCTCTGCCCTGAGCAAGAAGGGGCATCCTTGGGGCTCCCTGAGGCCCCATCAGCGTCTGGCACGCAGGAGGCACCCAGTGAACATTTGTTGATCAAATGCATTAATGGACCTGACTGCTCCCAAAGCTGTCTGTAACCATCCATCATGTAGCGCTCGAAACCCCCTCATGACCCGCAGGATATTCATCCCAGCATCTGCCCTCAAAGTTGTCAATTCCTTCATCTTAGGGAACAGGTGTTGTAGAGAAACGGCTGTATTTATGCTCATTAGGTCGCCTCGCCGCCTGCAGCGCAGATGGCCACCTGGAGTGAGAGGTGCTGGGAAGGGAGGTGGACAAGAGGGGGGCCTGCCCTTCCAGAGACAGGCAGAGCTGACCCGAGCCCTCCCCCACATGCGCACTAACCAATGGCTGCTGTGAAGTACATAGAGATCTCGTCCGGGGTCAGGGCCCGTTCCCAGATGATAAACTCATCAAAAGCTCCGTCCTCATAGTGCTTGGTCTGGTCCTGCTCAGATCCTATCACGAGGTTGACGCTGGGCTCCCCGTAGGCGTGAGACACTTTGCCACTTGGGTCAGAGGTGCTCAAGGTCCCATTGACGTAGACTTTCAAACCCTCCTTGGATTTCCATGTAAACAGGACATGAGTCCAGTAGGGACCTAGAAAGAGCAAAGGTCACTGTTCTGCTGATGTGGAAAGGGCTCCCCATACATGTGTCTCCTCGTTATTAAGCACATGCCTCTTGAGACGATCAGTCATTCTTAACCTGGGTGAGTCCTCGTATGGGTGAGAATGTAGACCTGACTTTCCTCAGTCCTTTGAAGCACAAGGAAGAAATTCTTCCTCTCCCCCAAAATTCCGGGAGCAGTCCAAAGGGACTTTTTACTATTTTAAATTAGATCCTTTGCTCTTTTAAATTAAAATGAAATAATAGCTAATGGTCATAACTTGTTCAAAAAAAATTTTTTTTAGTCCTGCCTAGGCCAGCACAGTGTTGGTCAATAAAACCTGTCTGACAATAAAACTAATGTGAGGGCCTGATTCAGCCCACAGCAGCTGGTATCCACCTTGCTCTGACATAGGACGTGTGGTGTTAACCACCATCGTATACCCTCCTGGCCCATTCTTTCTGGCATGAGAACCATAGTCACCGATAAGAAGACTGTCCATCAAACGGCCTCACTTTGTTTGGCGAGTGTTGTGTTAAGACAGCTCATGGGCTTGCTTCTGGAAGGAACGGGACAGCCCTTTGAAGGGCATGGATCGCTTTGAGCTGGGCATGTCCTTTAGCCATGCAATCAGCTATTGGAACATCACCAAAATAAACGCTTCTGCACAGCAAAGGAAACATCTAACAAAATCAAAAGGCAGCCTATGGAATGGGAGAAGATATTTGCAAAGGACAGATCAGATAAAAGGTCAATATACAAAATATATAAAGAACTGATACAGCTGAACACCCAAAACAAATACTCCAATTTAAAAAATGGGTAGAAGACATGAACAGCCATTTCTCCAAAGAAGACATCCAGATGGCCAACAGACGCATGAGAAGATACTCAGCATCACTGATCATCATGGAAATGCAAATCAAAACCACAATGACATATCACCTCACACCAGTCAGAATGGCTAAAATCAACAACACAGGAAACAACAGGTGTTAGTGAGCATATGGAGAAAGGGGAACCCTCTTTCATGGTTGGCGGGAATGCAAGCTGGGCCAGCCACTCTAGAGAACAGCAAGGAGATTCCTCAAAAAGTTAAAAATAGAACTAACTATCCTACAATCTAGCAGTTGCATTACTAGGTATTTACCCAAAGAATACAAAGATATGAATTCAAAGGGATACACGCACCCCTGTTCATAGCAGCATTGTCTACAATAACCTAATTATAGAAGCAGCTCAAGTGTCCATGGACTGATGAATGGATAAAGAAGATGTGGTATATGTACAATGGAATATTACTGAGCCATAAAAAGTGAAATCTTGCACTTGCAATGACATGGATGGAGCTAGAGAATATAATGCTAAATGAAATGGGCTAGAGAAAGACAAATATCATATGATCTCACTCATGTGGAATTTATGGAACAAAACAAAAAGAGACAAGCCAAAAAACAGACTCTTAACCATAGAGAAAAAAAGTAGTGGTTACCAGAAGGAAGGGGGTTGGTTGAAATAGGTGCTAGGGACTGAAGAGGACACTTAACATGATGAAAAAAAATAATTTTTTTAAAAGATAAAATTCTATAAGTCAATCATCACCCAGCAATTACTCAGGATCTTTCTTACTCAGGATTGAGCACCTTCCTAATCTTGAGTCTCTGGAGAGCACTTGGGTCCTAAATGATCCAAAATATTATTGCCTTTGAGTTTAAATAAGATTTCTTCAGTAAACAAAGAATGTATTGCCAGGCAGAACTTTTTACCATTCTCCCCATTTCCCTGGGTGGAAAAACAGAATTCAGTAGACTTTGCCTTAAAATACGTTGAAGAAAACTACTAAGTGTTCCATATGGGGTCAGCCCAAGGAGCACAGAAACAAGACTCTTACGGAAGAACCTGACCTTAGGGAGAACATAAGGGCCATGAACAAGGTACAGGTAGTGCTGTCTGGGGGTGGGGGCAGAGAGAGCAAATGCGCAAGATTCTCCCAGACCTCTTGCAGAGCAGAGGTGGAGATTCAGGCTCGGTGAGAGTGAGTGAGGCCCCCAGCTCACACAGGTAGAGAGGGGTAGGAAAGGAATTGTCCTTAAAGATCTCGAAGATAGCATTTCCTATTGGAGGCCTTCATTCTACCCTCCTATCGCTCCGTGCTTCCCTCCTAGTCCCCGGTTCACACTGGGCTCCCCCTCAGCCTCACCCCAGCACTTCTCTCCCATGTCCAGTTTCCACTTCAGAGCCTCTGCTCCCCCCGCTTCCTGCCCCAGGCCTCTGTCTCATGCCCAGTGAGCGCCACAGGGAAAGGAGGCATCTCCAGACAGAGCCAGGCAGGCCCTGCAACACCCGCCTGCAAACTCCCCACAGCCACACAGCCCCCTGCTGCCCCCACTTGTCCCAGAGCACCCCTCCCCACGGCTCCGAGTCCTCTCCTCCACACTACCCTTCCTCCCTTGGTCTTCAGCCTCTGTTCCAAAAAGTTTTCACATCATATTCTAAATATTGCCAAGTCTATACCACTGGGAGGGGGCACAGGAAGGAGGGGGAGCAGGAGAAGAAGAGGCAGCAGGGGGAGAAGAGGAGAGGGACAATGAGGGGGAGGAGAGCAGGAGGGGAAGTGAAGGGAAGGAGAGGGAGAGGAGGAAAAGGGAGGGAAGGGGAGGGAGGGAGGGAGAAGCAGAAACAGTGGCCACCATGCTAAACACCTGGTGCATTTCACGTCCCCCCGCTGGTCCTGTCAGCACCTGCCCTCTGGGACACAGAAGCTGAGTCTACGTGTCAGGCGACCTGAGGCAGGCATGCAGCGGGGGTGCAGGGAGCACAGGCCTGGTCGCAGATGCTGGCTGGCTCCAGCAGGTCTGCCCCGGCAAGCCCTGAACGCCGAGGCCAGGCCGGGCCCTTACCTGGCGGACTGAAGGTGGCCTCCCAGGTCATGGCGTTCTCCCGCGTGTGCAGCTCCACGGAGCCCTTGCCGCCGCTGGAGCCCACTCTGAAGCCGTCGGCGATGACCTGTCCGCCATAAGCAAAAGGGGTCGGTCTGGACAGCTCCCCTTGTGTCTTCCAGAAGAAAGAAAACGTGACCCCTGAGGGAAGGAAGGGGCAGGGTCAGGACTGACGGAGAGCAGAAGGGACCCCCACCCCCAGAAGCAGGTGCTGGTCTCTGCTCTTTACTCTTGATGTGAAAAACCTTTTTTTCCCTCCTTCTAGAGATAATGCGTGTTCAATTCGGGAAACATAGGTGATAACAACAGGCCATATTTATCAAAAGTTCACTAAGTGCTGGATACTCTCCCAAGAGTTCTGAGGAATTATCTCCTTCAACATCAAGACAACCAGGTTATCATTCCATTTATGCAAATGAACACGCTGATGCCAGTTTGCCCAAGGTCACCAGACCAGCATCGAGCTTCGATCCAAGGTCAAACCTTGTGACCCCAAAGCTCACGAATACCAATAACCAGCACCATCCTACAAACGCGCTAAGAGCTGAGCACAACAGGCCCCTGACTCGGGCTGTGGGGACAGGGGTGGGGGGCCATGTGCCCTGAGCCTTATTTATACAAATAGCACCAAACTTAGACTTTGGACGCGGCCTGAGTCACTGAGTCCGCTGACATTTGCCGTCACATACAAACTTGCATCCCGTCACCAAGCATCTTTGCCATGATGCCTTATGGGCTGACACATTTGTTACCGATTGTTGTCCTGCGGCCATCAGATTGCATTATGCTCTGCTGGGCCTCCAGCCGTAATTTGGATCATGAGAAGCATGTAGAAAAGCATAATTTTATAATCCCAGTTTGGAATTTCTCCATTTTTTCTCAATATACAAGGAATCTCAAAACAATGGCAGGGGTCTGTACCTTACTCTGAGAAGCTAGAGTAGAACTCCACCTAATGGGGGGTGTGCATAGGACTCCCGAGGAAAGCAGAGTCCCCCAAGGGCCCTGAAGGCCGGGACTGTGGATGGAAGGCTGCTCCGAGGTGGCGGGGGTCCCAGGACCCTCCCTGGAGACCACAGTCCGCACGGGCCCGCCTGGCACCCTGGGAGCAGAGTTCAGCCCAAACCACGGCCCTGCCGCCAAGCCTCCCCATGGAGCCTCCCCGCTCTCAGAAACAACCCGTTTCGTCAGGAAGCGAACACATGCATTGTGAAATTTTTGTTATGAAACAAATTCCCAGAGGATTCATGGCAGTTAATTTTTTCCAAACACTTTGCTGCGTTCAGAAATTCCTTTTATTCAGTCTCATCTTGGCCAAACATCATTCTGTCCAGGAAGAAAAAGAAAGAGAAGGCAGTCGGCTTGGCGTTAGGTCACGGTGGATGCGAGGCAAACAATGCTGTCTGTAAAGTGGGCATTTCGTGTTCGTCCGCGTAACCTGCGCAATAATCACTCCTATCTGGGGGACGGTTTTATCTTTAAACATCTGTTCGTATCTTCCCAGAGTCCGAGGAGCTCTCAGGGAGCCTCGGAGGCCAGCATCCCCGAGGAGTGTGGCTGCCGCCGTGCCGGTCATCAACACAGGGCAGAAACAAGCAGAAGGGGAAAGAATTAAGTGTGATGACCGACAAGTTGATTCCCTACTTCTTTCTTTCTATGAGCATTAAATCCGAGTCTATCCAAAAAGGTAAAATGAAGAGAGGTTTTCTCAATAAGATGTGGAAAAAAGAAAAGGAAAACACCATCCAGATGCCACAAGAAGAGAAGGATACAACCCAGCGCAGAAATATAAAACTCTGCCAGGCACATAATTTACCATAACAACGTCAAAGGGCAACTGGCAATCGAAGGGGGGAAAAGGGCTAATGTGTGATACATTGACTAGTCAAATTCATGTCCTTACTATGTGAAAACACCTGATAAAGAAAAGCACCATCACTAGCATTTAGTGGGAACTTCCCAGCAGCAAGGAAGACTGTTCTAAGACTCGTACACGTATTAATTCTTTTTTTTTAAAGATTTTAATTATTTGACAGAGAGAAACACAGCGAGAGAGGGAACACAAGCAGGAGGAGTGAGAGAGGGAGGAGCAGGCTTCCCGTCGAGCAGGGAGCCCCATGTGGGGCTCGATCCCAGGTCTCCGGGATCATGACCCGAGCCAAAGGCAGTCGCCTAACCAACTGAGCCACCCAGGCACTCCACACGTGTATTAATTCTTAACCCTTCCAACAACCTTGTGAAACATGTGTGATCTATGTTCCATTTTACGGGTGAGAAAACTGAGGCACAGAGAGGCCAGGCAGCAGGCAGGCGGCTGCTGTAACTAGTGCCCCATCCCGCTCTGTCCCAGAGACCGCGTGTGTTCTGGAGAGCGCGTGCTCTGCCCCACTCCCCGCCGAGGCTGTATGCGTTCTGAAGAGCGCGCGCTCGCTGAATTAAACTACAAAGATACTCGGGTATTGCAGCAAGGAAAGATGCACAACAAAGACCCGGGGCAAGCGAGGAAGTTTTGGAGAGCACACTGTCCTCTCCGTATCTCTGGTGGCGGGTGGGCAGCTGGCAGGGGTGGGGCACGGAGACTTCCCAGGTAGAAGACAAGCCCTTCTCAGGCCCCGGGCACTCAACACAGTGTCCCACATGCCCGTGGTTCAAAGTGGACCCGAGCAGCTGCTAGTGGAGAGGGCACAGCCTCCTTTAGGCCTTGGGCCAACATGGCTTCCCAACACCCCGCCCAGAAGCTGCACCTCTGTGTCCCCTGGGACAGCCCAGCATCCTGCCCACCCCCGTTTCCATTTCCTCCAGTCTGGGTGGGGCCTCCCACACACCCCAGGCCCACTCCGGGTGGTGCCCTTCAGAGTCACCGCTGGGCCCAAGGTCTGGCACCCGCGATGCCTGCCTAAGAAGAGTCCGAGCACAGAGATGGGCACGTTTCTGCCAAGGGAGGCCCAGCACGCACCCAGCCTGGTGCAGGCAGACTGCGATGCAAAGCAGCCATCATACCTCCCATCCCGCCTGCTCCGGGCCACAGCAGCCCGCCACGCTCCACCGACCCTCAGGGCCAAGTTCCCCACCTGCCGCAGGCCTGCCTGATCCAGAGGAGACAGCAGAAGTGACCCCTGGCCCAGCCCCAGCTGCACTCTCTCTCGCAGCCTCCGCTCTGCCTCTTGGAGCTCTGAGCTGACTCGCAAGTGCAGGCCTCACATGTGAGCCCAGAGGAGCCAGAGCGAGAGGGAGCCTGCGGGTGACCCCAGGCCAGGCTGTTCCTGACTGCAGCTGCTCGAGGCCCGGACCGAGGACGGCCCGCTGAGCCCAGGCAGCCACAGGACCGGGAGAAGCGACCCAGGCCGCGCTTCACTTGGCACAGCGAGAGCTGACAAACAGGCTTTCCTGAAGCCATTCGAGCCACGAGCCAGGAAGCTCCCCCGTTTAAGCCTGATTGAGTTGAGTGTCTATTGCTTATGATGACTCTCTGTCCTTCGCTATCCCCCCCGGGGCCCCTGCA
>PITA01009243.1:52343-79178 GCA_004023965.1 Spilogale gracilis | reverse complement strand
AAATAAAATCTTTAAAAAAAAAAAAAAAAAAAGAAAGGAAGGAAACGTGTCTTGATAGGCATACTGAAGGAAGTTCTCCACTTTCCCCAAAGAATTGTACTGATCTATAAGCACTGTGGACACAGCTCACTTTGGGAGGTGATGTCTTATTTCTCGTCTTTCCTTGGCTTCACTTGTAATGGACCTTGGCTCTCTTATTATTGGATCAGCTACTGGTTATTTGCTTTCTTCCAGCTGATGTGCATACACTTCCACAGGCTGTAGCATTTTATTTCTGCTTCTGTCCTCTTTGTGCTAATGAATGCCCTCTATTGTTTGGATCTTCTGATCCTGAATCCCGGTGGCTACATGGAGTTAATGCTTGCTGAGCTTGGAGAGGACTGGCCAGGCCCTTCTCTTTGTTGCTTTGCCCACTTGGAATGTTCTGTGTTTCAGTTCAACTTGCCACGTCATGCCCACCAGGCTGAGTGTAGGCCGAATGAAGTCAAGAGCCTTTGCTTTCTGCAGCTTTTGTTGGCCTTCTCATCTTTTGCTTCCTATACGCAGCTTGAGAACTGCCTCATTCCAGGAGGAACCCTTTTGCTGACTTCTTACTTTCTCACCTTCTCTGAGGGTTTAAATTGATCATAGGCAGAAGTTAATTGGAGATAAAAGTTTATAGTTAAGCAGGCAGGTTGTAGCACAATATCCATATAATCTGAAGTAACTGGGGTTCTCGCAGGGTCATTGAAATGTACAAAGGTATTCTTCCAATGCATTTTTTAATGCATCTTTTAAAACCTAGATAAATTGTGTGTCATATAAAATGCATTGTTAAAATTTCCAATTGAGTCATTGGATTAAATGAACCTTTCAACACCTTTCAGAGGAAAAGAGATGGTATTTGGTGTGATGAAATAGTCCGTACTTGGCTTCATACTTATGTGGTGCAGCAGTCTTTGGGGAACACTTTACTTAAAATGAAAAATAAAAAGAAATAAACCAATGAACTCTTGACTCTGTATCAATATAATTTTTTTTTTAATGATAACTTCTGGGATATTCCCAGGAAGGAAAATGATATCTAAAGCTCCTGCCTTCCTTTGATCCACTATTAAAATGATTTCTAATCCTCCTCCCCTGACTCAATATCCACTACTACCTACTAAATGATTAATTACTCAAATGCTAAAAGCTGTCTGGATTTCTCTTTTTCCTTCAAAAGCAAGCGTTACATTGTACTAATGTCACAATTAGCAGGAAGCTGGAAGCCAATCTCTGACCTGTGAACTAATACAGAAGAGGAAGAGAAGATGTGATTAGTGTATTAGAAAGAGATTAATTTTCTTTTCTCTTTAATTTTCTTTATTCTGAACCTATGTTTTAGAGAACAATTTGAAAGATTCTATCGGTTTGGATTGCATTCAGATTGTCTCATGTTTGGAGAAGAGCTTAAGGTCACACTTAGAGGTGCTTAATGTCCTTTGAATAATGTTGTACTGTTATCTTTATGGAGAATGACCAATGACAGAAACTCCCTGATCTTACTTTGCCTATGTTCCAGAGTTCACTTGTCTCATGCCTTTGCTTCCGTCATCTCACTCTCAGACTGTTCCTGTGTCCTGACCTTCCTGCTGACTTAAAGGTTGTATTTTGTCCAACTATTCTTGTCTGCTTGTTCCTCATTTTCATCTATTCCATGATTATTTTTCTTAAAATTTAAAGCCACTGTGCACAGGAGCCTTGCTCCTGCTACAGTGGTTCTCTTGCTTATTCTTCATCATCATGATAGATGAATGAAGAATAAGCAAGATCATGATTATTTTTCTTTTAAAGTATCTGAGGGTCGGGGTCTAGTTACTATAAAATGATGATCCTGTAAAATGGATGGTGATGATAAGTTAAAACAAGAAATCAAGTTTATATATGTTAAAATGCTTATAAGAAACATTGACATCTTTGGATAAAATATATATTTTCCTTTAGCAAGAATTTCTTGAAAATAATATTGCAGGCTCTGGTAACATTAAAATGTGTCAACATTTTCTTAGAATTTATTTTTATTATTTTTTAAAGATTTTATTTATTTATTTGACAGACAGACAGCAAGAGAGGGAACATAAGGGGCGCCTGGGTGGCTCAGTTGGTTAAGCAACTGCCTTCGGCTCAGGTCATGATCCCGGAGACCCGGGATCAAGTCCCACGTCGGGCTCTCTGCTCAGCAGGAAGCCTGCTTCTCCCTCTCTCACTCCCCCTGCTTGTGTTCCCTCTCTAGCTGTGTTTCTCTCTGTCAAATAAATAAAATCTTAAAAAAAAAATGAAAAAGAGAGGGAACATAAGCAGGTGGAGTGAGAGAGGGAGAAGCAGGCTTCCCACAGAGCAGGGAGCCCGATGCAGGGCTCGATCCCAGGACTCTGGGATCATGACCTGAGCTGAAGGCCCGACGCTTAACGACTGAGCCACCCAGGCGCCCCTCTTCTTAGAACTTTTATTGAGCACCTACTGACTTTAGCTCTCCCAAGCTGTCTTTTTGTTCCAGTCGTATTTGGATGGAGTCCCAGATTATCTTGCAGGCCCTGGTGTGGGGGAGTGGGGAGAGTAAATAAGGTGATATTGTGGGATGCAAAGAGTTGCTATGGCAGGGTGGAGGTGTCCTTAGAGCTGAGAATCCTTCATAAACCACCTGGGCCAGGGCTGACTGCTTCAATGAGAGAAGGTGGGCTTAAATCAGACCACGAGGGAGGGCTTAAGGAACTACAACACGGGAAGACCAGGAATCCTACCACCTGCTGTTTTAATAGCCGCTAAATTTAACAGCAGAACACCCAGGGACAGGTTCAGTGGTGTGTCTATGATTGCCAGTCCAAAGAAAAGGATGGGGATGGAGAAAATAAACCCTAGACCTCCCCCTACAGTCAGGAGGTCACAGGAAACACACCCTATATGCCTAGATGTTCTCTTGCGGGAGAGAAGGAAGGGAGAGGACCTGTGAAAGACCCGGCATTTATCCAGAAAAGACTGGGTTCTCTAGGACAAAAGTAGATTAATTTACAAGATTGGAATAAACTCAGCTTTTATCACTACTCAACAGGTGGGTGCTACTGAGAAAGATTAGATCAGTTAAAACAAAATAAAGAAGCTGAAATTTCTCTGCACAGTTGTGTGAGTTAAGTGATATTTTGGTACCCTTTGCTGTGTGTGTGTGTGTGTGTGTGTGTGTGTGTGTGTGTGTGTGTGTTAGGGCAGTCACTGGGTGAAGGAAGAGGAAACAGTGGTATAGAAGGAAAAATTTGGAACTGGTACTTGGGTGGTTCTGGCAAATGGTCACCAGTCACCCCACCCCCAACTTTCTGCCATTGCACATGAGCACTGCCATCTGTTAGACAAAACAGAATGAAATATGGGCTGGCCAGAAATAAAAGCAACAAACACAGGGAGTATTATTAACATGATTTCAGGGGATCATGAAAGACTGGATTGAAGAAGTAGTCTTTGAGCTATGTCCCGAAGATGAGTAGAATTCAAAAGGAGACCATTCAAGAGCTCAGAAGCAAGGGAATTGAAGACATGCTTAGGAGAAAAAGGAAATGTCCAGTTTGTCCAGGGTTGGAGAACACAGAGGGAGGGAATTGACATGTGTGGAGGAAGAGGTAGCATGTGGCCGAGGTGGGAGGTGGAACAAGGAGTTTGCGGTTTAGTCTACAGATTGCTGGGAAGACAAGGAGTTTGCCCTTTAGTCTATAGATCACTGGGATCTGTGCATGGTCTTTGTTCACCTTTCTCTCCTGCTGAGACTCCGTATTCTCTTGCTGAGACTCCTCCCTCTCCTGCTGAGACTCCTCCCTCTCCTGAGACTCCTCCCTCTCCTGCTGAGACTCCTCCCTCTTCTGCTGAGACTCCTACTTACTCTTCTCAGACAACAGCCTCAGATCCTAGAATGGATTGAAGGACATATCCTGTGAGGAGCCTGGACAAAGAGGTTCTGTGTCAGATAAGTTTGGAAAATGTCCCACATCAGATTCTCCTCTTGGAGGTACACACTATACATTTGCATGTTAAAAGTGCTGGAAAGTCCTGCAGTAAAGAAACCTCATTGTTTATGTTTTTAAAACCAGCATGTGTTGTACCTATCAGATTATGGAATACTTTTTTTTTTTTTTAACATGAGTTCTTATTAGCATCCCCTAAAAGTAGTGCTTTGCCTCTTTGACTTATATTGCTCCAGTTCCTCACATGAAAAATGCAAACTCTTTATGACCTGGTCTTTGTTCAGTGAATTTCTTTTCCTTGAGCATTTTCTGGGCTGCAGTATTTCTTAAGATTCACCTGGTGCTTCCTCTTTAGAAACCTTTTTATTTGGTGACCAGGGAAGAATTTATTTGGTCGGGGGTGGGGCTTTGCTGTTCCTTGTATGGTGTATTTTTTACGATCATTGGTTTTCTCCACTGTTCTTTTTGTCCCTAGGGGTTGGAACACATACCTTATTAATTTCTGTGTTTCCATCATTTAAGGAAGTGTCTGGCACATAGTTTAGATTTAATATAATAAAGTTTACATTAGATGTGCTTTTTTTAAATGATTTTTTTTAAAAAAGATTTTACATGTTTATTTGAGAGAGAGAGAACATGTGTAGGTGGGGGGGGCAGACAGAGAAAGAGAAGCAGACTCCCCGCTGAGCAGGGAGCCTGATTTTTGGTTGGGGAGGCTCTGTTCCAGGACCCTGAGATCATGACCTGAGCTGAAGGCAGAGGCTTTAACCCACTGAGCCACCCAGGCGCCCTCCAAAGTGTACGTCTTAACTCGTCTGTTTGTATGAATTACTTTTTCTTTTTTCAAGTGGACTACTTTTTAGAGTAGTTTTAGGTTTACAGCAACACTGAACGGAAAGTAGCACATATCCCCTGCCCCCGACACACACATCTTTTGCTGCTGTTAAAGGTCTCACTAGAGGAGTATGATTGTTGCCATCAGTTAACATCATTATCACCCAGGGACCATAGTTCACATTAGGGCTTGCTTTTGATGTGGTGGTACATCCTATGGGTTTTGACAAATATATGATGACATGCCCCATGCGTGGCTTTTGAACCATTTCGTGCCTTTGCTCAAGCAGAGTTCTTTCATGGAGTGATCGGGAAGTCTGGTGTGTCCCAAATCCAGTTTCAAGAAACTTGATGCTCTCAGTTCACTTAGGAATGATGAGCTCCTGGGGACTGACTTCAGGCTAAGAAGTCTCATGGATTTATTTATTTATTTATCTATCTATTTATTTATTTATTTTAAAGATTTTATTTATTTGACAGAGAGAAATACAGCCAGAGAGGGAACACAAGCAGGGGGAGTGAGAGAGGGAGAAGCAGGCCTCCCGCCGAGCAGGGAGCCCGATGTGGGGCTCGATCCCAGGTCTTCGGGATCATGACCTGAGCCGAAGGTAGTCGCTCAACCAACTGAGCCACCCAGGCACCCTCATGGATTTATTTATAAACAAGCGCTAACTTACTAGTCAGTGAGGATTTGCCTTTCTTGTCACTAGAAAACCCTCACTGAGGGCAGCCCTTCCTATCATCAAACTTCTCAGGAATCCAAGTTGCTCATCAAGGCATTGCGAGGCGAACATGAACCTAAGAGATGATGGTACAATAAATTGAGTATCCTTGAAGGATATTTCTTGGGGTGTGGCAAGAACTAGAGAATCACTCGTGTTTTATTTACCACTGAGTATGTATTTCTTTTTTTTTTTTTTTTAAAGATTTTATTTATTTATTTGACAGAGAGATCACAAGTAGGCAGAGAGAGCGGAGGAAACAGGCTCCCTGCTGAGCAGAGAGCCCGATGTGGGCCTTGATCCCGGGACCCTGAGATCATGACCTGAGCTGAAGGCAGAGGCTTTAACCCACTGAGCCACCCAGGCGCCCTGAGTTTGTATTTCTAATGACTTGTCCTCCAGGTCTCTCTGAATAAACCCCAACAAATTATTCTTTGACTTAACATTTTCTAAACTTCATGCCCAGTGCCACGTCATCGTGTCTGCATTTATTATAAGCGTGGAATCATCCAGGTTGTCCACAGATGAAGCCTAGGCCATAGTGGTTTATATGTGGACCGGGGACCTAAGATTTAGAGACACTCTGATCTTTTGCAGAACTTATTTCAGAATGCCTCTTGACGGTCACTCCTGCAGAAGGCTAATCATATCCATATTAATTAATAGAAATTTCAGTTGCAGAAGATGACTTTTCTCATTTTTGTTCCCATTTTTTATGGGTGACTTTTACTTAGGCCTCACAGTTTATTATACCCTGATTATTCAAAAAGTCAGGGGGACCAGAAATATCATCTTGTCATTCCGTTAGTAGGATTCATCTGAGACCGGGAAGGTGGTGATAACATGGCTTGTATGAGTGACAATGAGTATGCGTTTCAGGTTCATTTATGTTTATTCAGAGTCTGGAATGAATGTCTCATATATTAAAGTAATACAAGAAAATCACTTGGCAAAATATAAGTGTTAGAAAAATTGAAATAGTGAGAAATAGAAACATCAATCCTGCCATTTTCCTCAAAATCCCTCTTGCACTGGCTTCACTCTGGCTTCTGACTTAGGCTGCATATGACATTTTGACGAGGTGAATTCCACTCTGACCTAACCTCGGCTGTGTACCTTGTGTTACCAGGATGGTATTATTCTCTCGGGTTCTTAAAACTGGGATCTGCCAAATTAAGTGTCACTTTCTATTGAATATGGGATGTGAGCTGCTACCTTCAAAGGGACACTGTGGGAAGAGCTCATTGCCCCAGGCTTCCAGGTGATAAAGCTTTTGTTTGTTAGCTTTCAGTTAGCACCTGCAAGGTCTGAAGATAAATAAAAGAATATAAGTCTGTCACCAGTGACTGTGGATTTGTTCCAAACATTAGTGGGTTTCTCTCAGGCTATTCTTTAATTATGACATATAGCAATTGAGACTTCTTTCAAACAGGCATCAAAACTCTCACCTTTACCTCCTGGTTAAACTTCTTTAGTTTAATACTATAAAACCTGTGGTTGATTCATATCCCAAGAGTGTAAATCTTCTTGAGAGTTCTTACTTAAAAAAAAAAATGCATTGTTATCTAATGGCAGAGGTGGGAGGGGGAGAATCCAAGTTGGTTATCTATTTTCTAATGAAAATTCTTTCTGGGGTGCCTGGATGGCTCAGTTGGTTAAGCGACTGCCTTCGGCTCGGGTCCTGATCCTGGAGACCCGGGATTGAGCCCCACCTCGGGCTTCCTGCTCAGTGGGAAGCCTGCTTCTCCCTTTCTCATTCCCCCTACTTGTGTTCCCTCTCTCCCTGTGTTTATCTCTGTCAAATAAATAAAAATCTAAAAAAAAAAAAATTCTTTCTCATTTTGAGCGATGAAATAATCATACCAGTTGGCAAATCGGTTTATCCTACTTTCCAAACACAAAGGTACAGGTTTCCTTTAATAGGTCCCTTTTGAAATTAGTGGCAAAATTGATGTCTCCCTTTCTTAATCACTAAGCCAGACTGGTGTAGAAAAAAAGGGCCCCCCCCCTTTTTTTTTTTAATTTTTATTTATTTATTTATTTGACAGAGAAACACAGCCAGAGAGAGAACACAAGCAGGGGGAATGAGGGAGAAGCAGGCTTCTTCCCGCCGAGCAGGGAGCCCGATGTGGGACTCGATCCCAGGACTCCAGGATCACGACCCGAGCTGATGGCAGAGGCCCAACCCTCTGAGCCACCCAGGCGTCCCAAAAAAGGGCCCCTTCATTGTATGCCTCTTCCGTTTTCCTTAAGGTGCAGGGTCAAATTAAAACTATAAAAATGATGATTAGGAAAATAATTACGTGGGGTGCCCAGGTGGCTCAGTCGGTTAAGCGTATGACTCTTCATTTTGGCTCAGATCACGATCTCAGGGTTGTGAGATGGAGACCTATGTCAGGCTCTGGTGTCCGTGCTCAGGGCGTGAAGTCTGCTTAAGGTTTTCTCTCCCTCTGCTCCTCCCCTCTCTCCAAAATACATACAGACATACATGTATCCATACACCCTACTCATTGTTCTTGCAGGAGGAGGGATTGTAAGTAAACAAAAGAGAGCCCAGTTCTTCAAGCTATGATAGGATTTCCCTTGTGTATGTTTTTCCTTTTTGTGCAGACTTTAGTTGAGGTAAATCCTATTTCACTCAATAACTACTTGGATTAAGGAATTTTTCTGAAAAGTCTAATTTACATAGAGTAAGCTGATTTGAATAATTGGTGCTAGTTTGGATACTGAAAACAAAATATACACCTGCAATTCTGTAAAAGATTTTGGCTTGATTGGCATGCCTTGGGTGTTTTTCCTATGTGAACAAGGTTAAACTTTACGTATGATATTTATGCATCAGGAGAGAGGGCTGTAGAGAAATTTCCATACAAATAAATTCTTTGGCAACTAGTTAGGAGGCACTTTGCCTAAAAGTCTATGCTCCCTTCAATTACAGAAGCATGAAACTGAAGCTAGAAGGAAAAACTAATTCTTCTGAACTCACTTAAGATTTAACATTTATCTTTATAAAATCTTACACAATGGCTAACAATATTTAGTTTCATAAAACATGGATCAATATTAAGAACTTCTTTATCTTGGATGTTAAATACTTATTGTGATATTCAAATAAAATTTTATGAAATTGTTTGGTTTATTTTTGTCAAAGAGCCAAGATTCAATAATAATGTATAGCTTATGTCTAGAGTTTCATAGCATTTAGGCAGAAGTGCCCACATCGTCTCTGTAAACGGCAAGTACTGTCGTGTCTGGTAATTTTTTCACTGTGACCCTCAGCCAAAAGAAATACCTGTTTATTAAGTATTTAGGCCCAAGTAACTTAAAAGGTATTTATGCCCTAACATCATAAAGCCATTTGGGAAAATAATACACATAGAGTGAAAAGAAAAAATATTATTTTATTTTATTCTTAACTACCTACAATTATTTACCAACAGTTGACTGTTGGGCCCTGCGTGCCTTCTCACACTGTAAAGTCAGATGGAACTACCAACCTCCTTCCTTGTTTTTCTCTGATTCTTGTTTAGTTCTTGCTCTTTTTTTTTTTTTTTTAAGATTTTATTTATTTGACAGAGAGAGACAGCGAGAGAGGGAATATAAGAAGGGGGAGTGAGAGAGGGAGAAGCAGGCTTCCAGGTGAGCAGGGAGGCCGATGCGGGGCTCCATCTGGGGACTCTGGGATCATGACCCAAGCCTAAGGCAGACGCTTAACGACTGAGCCACCCAGGCGCCCCTAGTTCTTGCTCTTTATCACAAAAGCGTCTGAAAATGTTTCACAAGGCTATGATGCTGTTGTTAATACGTGTATGAGAGCTTCATGATGCACATCTAAAACGAATACAATTTTATGTGTCAATTGATCTTAATAAAACTGGGAAAAAAGACATGTAAGTAGAATGTAAGTAGATCTGATGTTGAAACTGACTTATCTTGGAGCTTCGGTTTGTATGGTGTCTGACAGTTGTCCCTGTGTTTCCTCTGACAATTAAAACGTACCGTGGCACCCTCACGGTTTCGCGTTAGCTCCCCTGGCTGTCTCTGTGCAGTTTGAGAAGGGCAGCATTTAGGACAATGTATTTTTAAAAGTTTTATGATACATATTAATATAGTTTAATTATACAAAGCTACATTTCTTACAGCATTCTCAGTTCTTGCACTGTTATTAGTCACTAACTCCTAAAGAAGGTATTGGCTTTGTTCATACACCTGTTAAGCATCCTTCTGCCTTAATTACTTCAATATATTGCAGGAATAATGGCAATGTTTCATGAGAGAAATATTTTCTTTTTTTTCCTATTATGTCCAGTTAGCCAGCATATAAGTACGTTATTAGTTTTTGATGTAGTGTTTAACGATTAATTTGTTGGGTAAATACCCAGTGCTCATCACAGAACGTGCCCTCCTTAATACCCATCACCTGGTTGCCCCATCCCCCTGCCATAAATATTTTCAGAAAGGCTGATTTTAACTTTTTAGAAAGCCAGTAGATAGGTAGCTCTCAAATGGATTACAGACCAGGATGGATCCAGTTGGAGACTGGGAAGAAATGACCAGATGGAAGGATGATACCAAAGCATTTACTTGATTCACTGCTGTGGCATTCCTGTTTTCTGCTTTGTTTGGAATCCTCAATGCTTGGAATTATACCTTTGTGAACATAAGAAACAGTGCATGGGGTTCTGGAGATTAGTCTCAAGTAAGCATCTCATCTTGGAGAAGACTGGAGAGCATACAGTGGGTCTGGTCTTCAGCCTGTATTGCTTCATGCACTTGAATATCAGATTAACTGTCTGTTACCTTGAGAAGACCAGAGTTGTGAGGATTGTGGCTGAAGAACATATAGGTAAAATTGGGAGTGTGGGATAGTCCTGGGGATGGCAGGATTGGTCAAACATGAAACAGGTGTGAGGCACCTTGAAAGCAAGAATAAGATCAGGGGAAGATGCAAGAGATGAGGAAGGACTGGATCTGCAGGTCAAATATGACCATTTGAATGGTGGAGATGGGCTACTAGGGATCTGCTGCTTCTAGTTGCTTACTAAACAATTCCATTGGGTATTCCTTAAGTTCTTCACTCATCACTTAATAGTGTACTAACATCATCTTGCATAAATCTTTGTGTACCCCTCCAGTAACTTCCTTAGGACAAATTTCTAGATGGCAAATTGCTAGATCATCGGATATAAGTGTGTTAAAACTTTTGATACACTTTGTCAGAGTTTTCCTTAGAGAGATCCTAATAACTGAAAGTCTATTAGCATATGAATCCTGGAGTCCTTGGGTAAGTCTCCCACACCCACACAGTTATATCGTACTGTACTACGTAGCAAGAATAAGAGGGATTCTGCCACCTCTTAAAAGGCCAGAAATTGATTTACTGAGAAATACTAGATTTACACTAAAAAGCAAACAATAAATAAGGTTAATAATAATTTATGGACACTTCTGAGCATCTGTGAATACAGAGAGATTCTGGCTACAAGTTGTACTTCCTCCCAAAGAATGGGGTTACCAAGACAGAGTGACTGAAGGCATGGCTTCCCGTTGGTGTGGTCAGGATACTTTTACCTTGCTTAATTGAAGTGTCAAAACTGACCTCATTATTTTACTCAAAAGTCTGCTCTTCTTTCTCTTTTCCCATTTTTGCGAATGGAACTACTATCCTTACATTTGGCCAACCCACACCAGGGAATTACACAAAAATACTACTTTAGGCCTGCACACAGACCCAGCAGACAATTTTTACCAATTCCTATCAGTTGTATTTCCTATTGTTCAAACACACCCCAATTCTAGTGCCCTCATTTACACCTTTGTCATTTCTTGTTTCCTAATGTCCTTGCTACCTTTGGCTAGCATGACCTCTTTACCAATCTATTATACGACTCTAAAATTTTTTTTTTTAAATTTTATTTATTTATTTGGCAGAGAGAAACACAGCGAGAGAGGGAACACAAGCAGGGGGAGTGAGAGGGGGAGAAGCAGGCTTCCCGCTGAGCAGGGAGCCCGATGTGGGGCTTTATCCCGGGTCGCCGGGATCATGACCTGAGCCGAAGGCAGTCGCTTAACCGACTGAGCCACTCAGGCGCCCCTGTTATACGGACTCTAGAGTGAAATTTGTAAATTGCATATCAGATTGTGCCATGTTCCTGCTCAGGATTCTGAATAACACCATTGCCCACACAATAGAAACTAACACTTAACGTGGTCCTGTTAGTTATGTTTGCCATGCCACAGACTTTGTGTCATTGAACACCCATGCACTGGTCATAGTTTTCATCTTGAATTGCTCGCCTACCCCACTTTGAGGTGTCCTATCCTGACTTGGGCCTTATCCCTCACGCTTTTAATGTATGATTTATTTTCCTAGGCACAGCCTCTTTCACCTTCCCACCTGATGCTCAGCACTGTGTCTCTAGCTTTGACTTCTTATACCCTTACCTGCCTATTATTGAGAATCTTCTTTTGTCCTTGTTGCTCTCAGTTACTGGGGAGAAAATTGACAAGAGTTCTACTAGAATCGGTGCAATAGTTCAGAGTGAAATTCTGTTTCTAGGGAATAGGAGGGGTGGGATGGTGTAGGGCACAATGTTCCAGGAGGGGTTCAGGGGTTCGTTTGCCTGAGCATCAGGATTCAGGGTGTGTAACACCAGAACCAAAGCCAACCATGACTCTTAGGGACAAAGTTCCATCTCAGTTTTGTCTTGTTTACAGTTTTATTTCTTTTTCCAAGGAAGTTATCAGAGTAGTGCTGAAGAGACAATTAAACTTTTTAGGAACAGAATTCCTTCCGTGGATTTATAAAGAATGGCTTCTATTTGCTAAATTATTTGCAATGGAGAAATAGTTTAGGATTTGAAAAAGCAGGAAAGCACAATTTCCTACTGGTATCTTAGCCTATTAATAAATAATCAGGCAACAGCTGAAGTAAACTGGCTATCCTAATTTTAATGTTTTCCATGCTGAAATGCAATTGATTAATGAAAGGAAACAAGAACATTGCTTATGATGCATAAAAAAGACACATATATCTTATTGAAATACTTTTTAATATTATGGTTAAAGAAAAATACTCATTAAATGCATTTTAAGGAAATAAAGAATTGACACTAGTGTTATTTACCTTAGTAACAGGACTAAAATATTTATAATTCACCTGTTGAATCTGAAGTGTTTTGCTGCCAGTTACTTTTCAAGAACTTATTTTGATTAACTTTTCCATGAAAATTATGACCATTAAATTTTCTTATGTTCATAGAAAATAAATACAAATATTGAAATAAAGCTGTACTATAAAATGTGTTAATAGACCTTCAAAAATCAAACTTGTATTTCTGTCTTTGTTATATTTTTAAAAGTTATCACATATACAATACTTTTACATTAGAAAGATTTTCTTGGGTTTCAGTCATACTGTGTATGAATGAATGAGGATACCTTAATTGGGAAACTCTCTGGAGTTCCAAACAGGTTATAGGGTCTATTTTTGTCAGAGAAGTGCGGGAGGCCACAGAAGGCAATCACAGAATGGATAGAGAAGGCAATATTTAGGAAGATCCCAATCCCAGAGAAACACTAAAGAGATGCTCTCAAATTTATGTAAATATATTTACCTATGTTTTCACTGAGTATCAAATAAATATTCACCAGATTATTAGTTAATAAACTGTTAAAGAGTAGGAGATTGGGAGGTACAAGATGACATTTTTTTTTTTTTAAGATTTTATTTATTTGACAGAGAGAAACACAGCCAGAGAGGGAACACAAGCAGGGGGAGTGAGAGAGGGAGAAGCAGGCTTCCCGCTGAGCAGGGAGCCCAATGTGGGACTCGATCCTGGGTCTCCAGGATCATGACCTGAGCCGAAAGCAGCCGCCCAACCAACTGAGCCACCCAGGCGCCCCAACATTTTTTTAAAAGAGAAAAAATATTTATGTTTAGGCCAATGTTGATTACAAACATATTGTGTACTTTTTCCATATCAAAATAATTACCTCTCATCAAGAAAAGCGTTCATCGACACCCCATCTTGAGTAATAAACATATTGTAAAACCCATTCAACTGATTGACAGTTTTTGGCTTTTAGGAGAGTTTTCAATAAGATAAAGAGACTGAAGTGGAATGAAAGGAGACCATCTGTTTCAGTGTTGAATGTAATTTTCCCTTATTAATATAACAATTAACAATTGGTAATTATTCCAGATAAGAGCTGTGTTCATAAATATTTAAAACAAGGCAAGTGAGTGGGTTGGTTGGATAAGTTGAAGGGGGTTTGGATTGATGAAACCAGAATTTAGTGGTTATATAGTTTGTGTTTCTTGTTAAATTCTGAGTGGTATTGAGATATAGAACAGCATTAAGTTAATTTCTTTTTTTACTCTTGTTTTCATGCAATTTCCCACATTATACTCTTTGCTATAAAACATGCCATGTTCAATTAAGGTATACTAGCATGTTGAAGTATTTTTCAACAATTCTGTTGAAATCTCATGAATGAGGTCAGCTCACGGGGTTGAACTAATACATGCTAAATGCTTGTATGTAATTTTTTAGCTTGAGATAGGCTCAGAGGCATTTATTTGATGAACTCCTAAGAATAATTGGTTCTTCAACGACCTTGACAGAACAGGCTTTTCAAGAATAAAATGGTCTTCTTTCATTCCTTTCCTGTAGCTCATTTTAAGTAGCATCTTACAACAATCCCAATTTTAAAGTTACTTCTATTCACCTAATGAAGGTAACTTGTTTCTTTTGATCCTTTTGGTCCCTGGGTCTTTAAATTGCTTAGAACGGTTCTCTCACACTGTCACTGTTAATTGTGCACATTTATTTTGCCTTATGCCTTTACTAGGTTGGAATTTTACTCACTTCTTTGCATGATCTTGTTATACTGATACAATTACATCTGCCATAAATGATTTATTAAGATTTTGTGAAAATTATATTTCAAAATATTTAAGGAGCAAACTTTACTGAAAACATAAATGGTTTACTCAGATTTCAGTACTCCCCAAACCTTTCTAATTATAATTAAGATAACATTTTATTTCATTATTATTTTGGAGCCCCAAGTTGTCACAACTTATCTTTCCTCTTATGCAGCATTTTCCGCTTAAACACATTTAGAAAACTTTCATTTTTATCCAGATAAATATAGGGCTTTGGTTGCTGTTTCTTTTTAGATCAGATGCATGCTTTAGGATATGGGAGATTTTTGTGATTTTCAGAGTAATACAAAGGCCTAGGCTAGGAATTTAACCCAACAGATGGAACGAACACACACACACACACACACACACACACACACACGCACACACACTGAAATTCGATGCTCATTTGTTCTTTTATATTGTTCACACCAAAGGTTATTTTATTCAAATGGGTAAATTCACTTGGGTCACTGAAGCTAATGTAGTAAGTCTAGCCTTTTATGTTAAAGCATTAGCTTAATGGATTAATATGTCTCTTCTGAATAAACAGCCCTCTTGAGATTGTTTCAGCTTGTGAATTCAATAAATTTACCATCCCCAAAAAGCATTAGGCTTAAATAGAGTTCTACTCCCTTGGGACATCAGCCTCACCAACTCAAAATCAAACTTTACAAGGGCCACCCATTGTGTTTCCTTGCCCATGCTTCCTTTTCTTCCTTGCTTGTGTTCTCCCTTGTTTTGGGAGACCTTGTAATAATAGAAGAGACTCAGTTGTATGGGTTTAGATCTGTATCATGTTTTTTTTTTTTTTTAAGATTTTATTTATTTATTTGACAGAGAGACACAGCGAGAGAGGGAACACAAGCGAGAGAGGGGAATGAAAGAGGGAGAAGCAGGCTTCCTGCCAAGCAGGGAGCCCGATGCGGGGCTCGATCCCGGGTCTCCGGGATCATGAGCTGAGCCAAAGGCAGTGGCTCAACCAACTGAGCCACCTAGGTGCCCCGATTGGTATCAGTTTTAACTCTATGATTAGTGACTGGAATATACTGTTGTATCCAAAGGCAAAAAGCACCATTTAACTTTGGGCCAATCAGTCTTTTTTTTTTTTTTTTTTAAAGATTTTATTTATTTATTTGACACAGAGAGAGATCACAAGTAGGCAGAGAGGCAGGCAGAGAGAGCAGAGGAAACAGACTCCCCGCTGAGCAGAGAGCCGGACATGGGCCTCGATCCCAGGACCCTGAGATCATGACCTGAGCCGAAGGCAGAGGCTTTAACCAACTGAGCCACCCAGGCGCCTGCGATCAGTCTTTTGGAACCTGTATGACCTTATCCTTACCGTAAGGGAAGGACTCATATGTTTTTGGGTAAAATGGTTAAAAGGAGTATGTCCAGAGCTGCTGTGGGGAGGTGGGTAATGGAAAAATGTCTTTTTTAGCAAAGGCAGTCAGTTGACCTGAATCCAGTAAATATTAGCTAGTTTTGTTATTATTATTGTTAACAAAATAAATTTGCAATGACTTTCCATTGCATGGGTCTGTGACCCACAATTTGCTGCAGCAAGGCAGAACACAGACAACATAGGATATAGGCTCATATTAGAAAGAAACCCCATTTCAGTGTTAGTAAATAAGATGTCATAGGTTGGGTCTTCTTTTTGAAGAGTACATTGAAGCAAACATCCAGAAAAATCTTCCAATAAATGTTTGTTGCTCAAAGCACACTTTGATCAATCATTAATCAGAGACTGAGAATTACCTATAATAGTAAAAAACAACAAAACAACAAAACAACAAAAACAGTTGTAATCTGGAGGTCCACGAGTGAAATTTTCCCCTTAATGTGTTTTGCCTGTCAGGATGATTTTTTTTTTTTTAAAGATTTTATTTATTTGACAGAGAGAAACACAGCCAGAGAGGGAACACAAGCAGGGGGAGTGAGAGAGGGAGAAGCGGGCCTCCCGCCGAGCAGGGAACCCCATGTGGGGCTCGATCCCGGGTCTCTGGGATCATGACCTGAGCCGAAGGCAGTCGCTTAACCAACTGAGCCACCCAGGCGCCCCTCAGGATGATTTTAAAAATGAATTTGAAACTAAAGTGAACATACAACTTTTCCAGATCTATAGGCAGCTGCAAAGTAGTGCTTAGAGGGAAATTTGTAGCGCTGAATGCACTTGTTAGAAAAGAAAAAAAGGATCTAAAATTAATAATCTAAGTTTCCACTTCAGAAAACTAGAAAGATAAGGGCAAATTAATTCCAAGGTAAGCAGAAGAAGAGAAATAAGAAGAATTATAGCAGAAATCAGTGAACCCCAAAACAAGAAATCAGTAGAGAAAATCAATGAAACCAATAGCCGGTTCTTAGAAAAGAGCCAGTCTAACCTTGAAGAAAAAGAGGACACAAATTACTAATATCCAAAATGAAGGAGGGGTCATCACTACAGATCCCAGGGATGTTAGAAAGATAATAAAGGAATACCTTGAACATCTCTTTGTCTACAAATTTGATAATCTAGATGAAATGGACCATTTCTTTGGAAGATACCATCTGCTAACTACACAAAAAGAAATAAGATGATCTGACCAGGCCTATATTTATTAAAGAAATTGAATCAATAGTTAATAACCTTCCAAAATCAAAAGCACCAGGCCCAGATGGGTTCCCTGGTGAATTCTACCAAACATTTAAGGAAGAAATTATACCAATTTGCCACAATCTCTTTCAGAGGACAGAAGCAGAGGGAATACCTCCTAACTTATTCTATGATGTGACTATTACCCTAACACCAACCAAAGACATTACAAAAAAAGAAAACCACAGAGCAATATATTTCACGAATATAAATATAGAAATCCTTAACAAAATATTAGCAGATTGACTTGAACAATAATGGAAGGTTTTATACCTTATGATCAAGTTGAATTTATCCCATTTATGTAAAGCTGGTACAACATTTAAAAATCAACGAATGTAATTCATTATCTCAACAGACTAAAAAAGAAAAATCACATCATATCAATAGATAAAAAAAAAAACAGTTGACGAAATCTGAAACCCATTCATGATAAAAACTCTCAGTATACTAGAAAGAGAGGGAAACTTTCTCCGCTTGATAAAAACTATCTAAAAAACCCTACTGGTAACATCATAATTAATAGTGACAAACACAAAGCTTTCCCAGTAAGATTAGGTAAAAGGCAAGGATGTCCTCTCTCACTACTTCTTTTCAACATTGTAATAAGCCCTTGATAATGCAGCAAAACAAGGAAATAAAAGGTGTACAGATTGGGAATAAAGACATACAATTATCTTTGTTCATAGATGAAACAATCGTCCATGTAGAAAATTAAAAATAATTGATTAGAAAATGCCTAAAACTGGGGCGCCTGGGTGGCTCAGTTGGTTAAGTGACTGCCTTCGACTCAGGTCATGATCCCGGAGACCTGGGATCGAGCCCCACATCGGGCTCCCTGCTCAGTGGGAGGCCTGCTTTCCCCTCTCTCGCTCCCCTTGCTTGTGTTCCCTCTCTAGCTGTATTTCTGTCTGTCAAATTAATAAACAAAAAATCTTAAAAAAAAAAAAAGAAAATGCCTAAAACTGATAAGTAATTATAGCAAGTTTGCAGGATACAGAGTTAAAATATAAAAGTCAGTTGCCTTTCTATACACTCACAATTGTATAATTGAAATTTGAAATTTAAAGAATAATAAAGTTTACATTAGTGCTCCAAAAATGAAATACTGAGGTATAAAACTGACAAAATATGCATGATATATATGTGAGGGAAACTATGAAATGGTCGTAAACAAAATCAAAGAACTAAGTAAATGGAAAGATATTTTATATTCATGAAAAAAACTTTGCATATTGTCAAGATGTATGTTCTTCTCAACTTGATCTGTATACTCGATGTGATAAATGTCCCAGCAAGATATTTCGACAAACTGATTCTAAAGTTTATAGGGAGAGACCAAAGATCCAGAATAGCCAACACAATATTGAAGTAGAGGAAAAAAGTTAGAGGACTGATGCTGTCCACCTTCAAGACTTACTATAAACACAGTAACCAAGATAGCATGGCATTGGTGAAAGAATAGAAAAGTAAATCAGTGCAAGAGACTAGAGAGCCCAGAAACAGACCACATAAATAAAGTGAAGTGATCTTTGACCAAGGAGTGGAGGTAATAATATGGAACAAAGATTGTCTCTTCAACCTACAGTGCTGGAACCAAATGATATGCATGTGCAAAACAGTGAGTCTAGACAAAAATATTACACTGTTCACAAAAATTAAAATGGATTTTAGACCTAAATGTAAAGTGTTAAAGTATAAAACTCCCAGAAGATAACTGTAGAAAACCTAGATGACCTTGGGTATAGTGATGCCTTTGTAGGTACAGCACCATGATCCATGAAAAAAAAAACCAATTGATAAGCTGGGCTTCATTAAAATTAAAAACTTCTGCTCTATGAAAGACAATGTCAAGAGAAGTAAAAGACCAACCATAGACTGGCAGGAAATATTTGCAAAAACACATCTGATAAAGGACTCTTATCTAAAAATATATAAAGAACTCAAAACTTAACAATGAAAAAAACCATTCTGTCAATTGTCTTTTGGTTTTGTTGACTGTTTCCTTTGCTGTGCAAAAGCTTTTAATCTTGCTGAAATACCAACAGTTCATTTTTGCCCTTGCTTCCCTTGCCTTTGGTGATGTTTCTAGGAAGAAGTTGCTGCGGTTGAGGCCAAAGAGGTTGTTGCTTGTGTTCTCCTAAAGGAGTTTGATTGACTCCTGTCTCACATTGAGGTCTTTCATTCATTTGGAGTGTATTTTTGTGTGTGGTGTAAGGAAATGGTCCAGTTTCATTCTTCTGCATGTGGCTGTCC
Organism: Spilogale gracilis; assembly: GCA_004023965.1. Classification (NCBI taxonomy): domain Eukaryota; kingdom Metazoa; phylum Chordata; class Mammalia; order Carnivora; family Mephitidae; genus Spilogale; species Spilogale gracilis. Next base: position 59,834 of record PITA01009243.1, on the reverse strand, counting down.
AATTTTCCCAACACCATTTGCTGAAGAGATTGTCTTTTTTCCACTGGACATTCTTTCCTGCTTTGTCGAATATGAGTTGACCATAGAGTTCAGGGTCCATTTCTGGGCTCTCTGTTCTGTTCCATTGATCTCTATGTCTTTTTTTTTGTGCCAGTACCATACTGTCTTGATTACAGCTTTGTAATAGAGCTTGAAGTCTGGAAATGTGATGCTGCCAACTTTGGTTTTCTTTTTCAACATTCCTCTGGCTATTCAGGGTCTTTTCTGGTTCCATATAAATTTTAGGAGTATTTGTTCCATTTCTTTGAAGAAAATGGATGGTAGTTTGATAGGGATTGCATTAAATGTGTAGATTGCTTTAGGTAACATAGACATCTTCACAATATTTGTTCTTCCAATCTATGAGCATGGATCATTTTTCTCTTTCTTTGTGTCTTCCTCAATTTTCTTTCGTGAGTACTTTATAGTTTTCTGAGTACAGATTCTTTGCCTCTTTGGTTAGGTTTATGCCTACGGATCTTATGGTTTTGGGTGCAGTTGTAATGGGATCGATTCCTTAATTTCTCTTTCTTCTATCTTGCTGTTGCTGTATAGAAATGCAACTGATTTCTGAGCATTGATTTTATATCCTGACACTTTACTGCATTTCTGTATGAGTTCTGGCAGTTAGAAATGGAGTATTTTGGGTTTTCCACATAAATATTATATCATCTGCAAAGAGTGAGAGTTTGGCTTCTTCATTGATGACACAGATGCCTTTTATTTTCTTTTGTTGTCTGATTGCTGAGGCAAGCCTTCTAGTACTATGTTGAATAGTGGTGATAGTGGATAGCGCTGCCGTGTTACTGACCTTAGGGGAAAAGCTGTCAGTTTTTCCCCATTGAGAATGATATTTGCTGTGGGTTTTTCATGGATTGCTTTTATGATACTGAGGTATGTGTCCTCTGTCCCTACACTGTGAAGAAATTTGATCAAGAAAGGATGCTGTACTTTGTCAAATGCTTTTTCTGCATCTATTGAGAGTATCATGTGGTTCTTGTTCCTTCTTTTATTAATGTATTGTATTACATTGATTGATTGGCGGATATTGAACGAACCGTGCAGCCCAGGAATAAATCCCACTTGGTCGTGATGAATAATCCTTTTAATACACTGTTGGATCCTGTTGGCTATTTTGGTGAGAATCTTTGCATCCATGTTCATCAAGGATATTGGTCTATAATTCTCCTTTTTGATAGGGTCTTTGTCTGTTTTGGGGATCAAGGTAATGCTGTCCTTATAAAATGAGTCTGGAAATTTTCCTTCCATTTCTATTTTTTGGAACAGTTCCAAGAGAATAGGTATTAATTCTTTAACTGTTTGGTAGAATTCCCCTGGAAAGGCATCTGGCTCTGGGTTCTGTTTTTTTTTTTGGGGGAGATTTTTGATGACTGCCTCAATCTCCTTACTGGTTATGGATTTGTTCAGGTTTTATATTTCTTCCTGGTTCAGTTTTGGTAGTTTATATGTCTCTAGGAATGTATTCAGATTGTCAAATTTGCTGGTGTATAGTTGTGAATAATATGTTCTCATACTTGTTTGTATTTCTTTGGCGTTGGTTGTGATCACTCCTCTTTCATTCATGATTTGATTAATTTGGGTCCTTTCTCTTTTCTTTCTGATAGGTCTGGCCAGGGGTTTATCATTCTTGTTAATTCTTTCAAAGAATCAGCTCCTATTTTCGTTGATTTGTTCTACTATTCTTTTTTTTTTATTTAAGATTTTATTTATTTAACAGAGAGAGATCACAGGTAGGCAGAGAGGCAGGCAGAGAGAGCGGAGAAACAGGCTCCTTGCTGAGCAGAGAGCCCGACACGGGCTTCAATCTCAGGACCCTGAGATCATGACCTGAGCCGAAGGCAGAGGCTTTAACCCACTGAGCCACCCAGGTGCCTGATTTGTTCTACTATTCTTTTGGTTTCTATTTCATTGATTTCTGCTCTGATCTATATTATTTCTCTTCCGCTGGTTTTAGGTTTCCTTGCTGTTCTTTCTCCAGCTCCTTTAGGTGTAGGGTTAGGCTGTATCCTTCAGACCTTTCTTGTTTCTTGAGAGCGGCCTGTATTGCTATATACTTTACTCTCAGGACTGCCTTTGCTGTGTCCCAAAGATTTTGAACAGTTGTGTTTCCATTTTCATTTCTTTCCATGAATTTTTAAAATTCTTTAATTTCCTGGTTGACCCATTCATTCTTTAGCAGGATGCTTTTTAGTCTCCATGTATTTGAGTTCTTTCCAGCTTTCCTTTTACAGTTGAGTTCTGGTTTCAAAGCACTGTGATCTGAAAATGTGCAGGGAATGATCCCAATCTTTTGGTACCAGTTGAGACCTGATTTGTGACCCAGGATGTGATATATTTTGGAGTATGTTCCTTGTGCACTGGAGAAGAATGTATATTCTGTTGCTTTTGGATAGAATGTTCTGGATGTATCTGTGATGTCTGTCTGGTCCAGTGTGCCATGGGATATGACTGTAAAGATGAAAATTTAAAAAGATTCTAAAAAAGGAATTGATAAGACGTTGTTTGAAAAAAAAAAGAGGAAAGAATGTGTTGAGACTGGAGACTAGAAGAAAGCTATGTGCTAGATTTAGGGTATATTTTGATCTTTTAGAAGAAACTGAATCCCAAAATTAAAGAAAGAAAAACCTATATGTGCACTAAAAATAAGGTTAAATACACTGAAGGGATAGAATGTGACTATAACAATGAGAATTTAAAAAGATTTTTTTAAAGGCATTAAAATAGGGGCGCCTGGGTGGCTCAGTTGGTTGGATGACTGCCTTCAGCTCAGGTCATGATCCCGGAGACCAGGGATCGAGTCCCGCATCTGGCTCCCTGCTTGGCAGGAAGCCTGCTTCTCCCTCTCTTGCTCACCCTGCTTGTGTTCCCTCTCTGGCTGTGTTTCTGTCTGTCAAATAAATAAAATCTTTAAAAAAAAATAAAGGCATTAAAATAGTTAAAAAACATTAAAATAGGAAAAAGGAAAAATTTTAAAAAATAGAATAAGAAAAAAATTTAACTTTGAAAGACTAAAGAATTGGAAAAAAGCCATGAATTCCATGTGGTGCATTTCTCTAGTTCTGGAGTTCCATGGTTCTCATTCATCAGTAAACATGGTCTTGAGCGGATAGTCTTGCTGATCTTCTGGGAGAAGGTTCTGTTGTATTGTTCCTCAAATATCTTTGCCCAAGGCTATATTGCCCTGCTCTTGCAAGGGGCCAGGCTAAGTAATCTGCTCATGTTTGCTCTCTGGTAGTTTTAGTTCCCTGAACGCTTTCTGTACAGCTTTGGAAGATGGGAACAAAGATGGCGACCTCCCAGTCTCCAGCCCAGAGGAGCCTAGAGTTTGGGGCCCCACTCCTCAGTGCACCCCCAGAGAAAAGCAGTCAAGCACTTCCGTCTCCCTGGTCTCTGGCTGCACTCTGTGCTCACCCAGCCTGTGACCGAGCATTTCTATCTCTGGTGCACAGCCCCGTTTAGAGTCTCCAAACCCAGCAGTTCCCTGTAGTGTGCTCCATGCTGCTCTTCCTGGTAGAGGAAGGATAGGGTCTCCCTGGATCTGTCACTTGTGGGGTCTCTGCTCGAAGAGCAGTGGCCCGACTGTGCCTTGGATAACGATTTAAGGTGACCCCAAGCTGAGAGCCCACTCCTCGGCTCTGTCTCTGCAGCTGGCTTCACTGCTCTGATACCTGGGATCTCTGCCACATTCAGACACCCCTGGTCTGAGACCCCTCTGGTCTTGAGACCACATGGTCCCCTGAGGGCTCCACCCCCCGCTTAGCCTCTGGGGTGATGTTCTTCAGTGGAGCAGACTTGTAAAGGTTCTGATTTTGTTGCTGCTCTACTACTAGCTGGGAGCCGACCTCTCCTCCCGTGGTCTCTCTTCCAGTATATCACCTTGGATTCACTTCTCCGCACGTCCTACCTTCAGGAAAGTGGTTGATTTTCTATTCCTAGAATTGCTGCTCTTCTCTTTGATCTCCTGTTGAGTTTGTAGGTCTTCAGACTGGTGTGATAACTATCTAGCTGAACTCTTCTGACCTAATATCTAGGTCTTCTACTCCTCCACCATCTTGCTCCTACAATGAGTTGGTGGTTTCTTATAAAGCCAAACATATTCTTACTGTATAACCCGGAAATTTTGCTCCTAGTTTCTACCCAAAGTTGTTTTCAATGTCTACACATAAATCGGTAGAGGGATATTTATAGGAGTCTTATTCATAATGGCTAAAAGTTGAAAGCAACCAAGATGTCCTACTAAGTCAAAGAAGTCAATCTGAATTGGCTATACACTGGTCTGATTCCAGCTATATGACCTACTGGTAAAGGTAAAACTATGGACACAATAAAACAGTCAGTGATTATTATAGAAGAGGGTGGGAATGAAGAGGCAGAGCACAGAGGATTTTTAGGACAGGGAAAATATTCTTTTTTTTTTTTAAGATCTTATTTATTTATTTGACAGAGAGAAAGACAGCAAGAGAGGGAACACAAGCAAGGGGGAGTGAGTGGGAGAAGCAGGCTTCCCGCTGAGCAGGGAGCCCGATGCAGGGCTTGATCCCAGGTCTCCGGGATCATGACCTAGCTGAAGGTAGTCGCTTAACCAACTGAGCCACCCAGGTGCCCCAGGACAGGGAAAATATTCTATGTAATATTATAATGACATATATAAGTCATTGTACATTTTTCCAGAGCCATAAAATGTTCCTCACCAAGAGTTGATCCTAAAGTAAACTATTCACTTCAGAGATTATAACGTGTCAACGTCGGTTCATTCTTGGTTAAAAAAGATAAAGTACTATTCTGGTGAGTGATACTAATAGTGAAAGAGGACATATGTGTGTTTGGACAGGGTATATGGGAAATCTTTGTACCTTCCTTTCAGTTTTGTTGCAAACCTAAAACTGCTCTAAAAAAAATAGTTTTAAATAAAAGTACCTCCCAACTGGAATGAGAAGATATTTGCAATCCACACTATAGAGAAAGGGCTGATATCTAAGATCTATAAAGAACTCCTCAAACTCAACACCCCAAAACAGATAATCATGTCAAAAAATAGGCAGAAGACATGAACGGCCACTTCTCCAATGAAGATATGCAAATGGCTAGCAGATACAGGAAAAAATGTTCATCATCATTAGCCATCAGGGAAATTCAAATCAAAACCACATTGAGATACCACCGTATGCTAGTTAGAATGGCAAAGATTAATGATGCAGGAAACAACAAATGTTAGAGTGGATGTGGAGAAAGGGGAACCCTCTTACACTGTTGGTGGGAATGCAGTTTAGTGCAGACACTTTGGAAAACAACGTGGCGATTCCTCAAAAAATTAAAAGTAGAGCTACTCTATGACCCAGCAATTATATTACTGGATATTTACCCCAAAGATATGTAGTGAAAAGACGGGCCATATGTACCCCAGTGTTCATAGCAGCGATGTCCACAATAGCCAAACTGTGGAAACAGCCAAGATGACCTTCAACATACAAATGGATAAAGAAAATGTGGTCCATATATACAATGGAATACTACTTAGCCATCCGAAAGGACGAATACCCAACTTTTGCATCAACATAGATGGGAGTGGTGGAGGTTATGCAGAGTGAAATAAGTCAAGCAGAGAAAGTCAATTATCATATGGTTTCACTTACATGTGGAACATAAAGAATAATATGGAGGACATTAGGAGAAGGAAAGGAAAAGTGAATTGGGGGAAATCGGATGGGCAGATGAACCATGAGAGACTGTGGACTCTGAGAAACAAACTGAGAGTTTTAGAGGGGAGGGAGTTGGGGGTATGGGTAAACCTGGTGGTGGGTATTAAGGAGGGCATGTATTGCATGGAGCACTGGGTGTTGTAGATAAACAATGAAACTTGGAACACTGAATCAAAAACTAATGATGTATTTTATGGTGACTTACATAACACAATAAAAAAAGAAGTACCTCCATAGTATAATTTGTCTTTCATGATTGAAAAAAAAACACTGGAATTAAAAGTACTTTATTCCAGTTTGTTGTAGACTCCACAACTTCCAGTGTTTTTATATTGGCAAAGTTTATATCTTTATATTCATATCTGGGTTTTATAACTGATTGAATTAATGCTCTCTGATAATGAGGCATTTGTAGTAAGGGTCTTTTTACTGTATCACAAGGATGTATAAGAAAAGATGGATTTGATTTAAGGACTAACAGGAGTCTATACTGTTTTATTTTCTTAAAGATTCTTTGTTTTTAAAATTTTTTGTTTAAAAACGAAATCTACACCCAATATGAGGCTTGCTTCACCAACTGAGCCAGCCAGGTGCCCCAGTAGGAGGCTCTTTTAAACCAGTAATAAGTTTCCAGAACAAACCCAAAGAGAGAAAACTTCCTCAGCTCTGGCTCAGTATTCTCATTTTTGAGGAGGACCTGGAGCTTGCTGCTATGATTTTTCTGTGGAGTGATCTATAGATGCTCAGAAATATTTACTAAATCTAACTTAGTTCTTAATTTTTCATGTAAACCTATTATTTCTCAGTGATCCAATTTCTGGCTTTTAAGAAGTGGCAGAATTCTTCTGGCTGTTGCTATGTGCAGGTAGATCTTTCCTAGATGGACCTCATTTGAGGATTCCAGTGCCATTTCTAGTGTTCATACCCAACACCCTCATGGTGGACTTTCAATTATTACTACCTTTCTGAAGAATACTTTTACGAAGTATATCGAAAGTCATTTTTTTTTATACAAAAATCTTTATTTTAACATTTATTTATTTATTTATTTATTTATTTATTTATTTATTTATTTATTTATTTATTAAAAAGATTTTATTTATTTATTTGACAGAGAGAAACACAGCCAGAGAGGGAACACAAGCAGGGGGAGTGAGAGAGGGAGAAGCAGGCTTCCCGCCGAGCAGGGAGCCCGATGTGGGACTCGATCCCGGGTCTCCAGGATCATGACCTGAACTGAAGGCAGTCGCCCAACCAACTGAGCCACCCAGGCGCCCCTATTTTAACATTTAAAAGAATCACATGTTCATCCTGACAGCTTTCCCAGGATTGGCCACCCAATAAGTTACACGCATTCGAAGGGACTCGGAAGATTATTGCACGCCTGTCACTGGTGGAGTCATGTTGATACGGCCACTGTGTCTGCAGTCAGATGCCGAGCCAATCCCCCCTCGACAAGGAGGCCTCACTCCGACCAGGCTGGGGGGGGCTCCAGGTGAACTTTGCCTCCAGGTTGTGAAACTAGCAACATTGTCACAATTCCTTTGGCTGTCACTGCAGAGCACAGTATTCACTGAAGTGGACTCTTGAGTGGGGAGACTGAGGCAGCGCCTGCTCGGTAGGCCTTTGTTGGCAGTACTCTTGGGCACAGAGAGGCCTGTTCCTGACACTACATAGCAGCCCTGCCTCTCAGATTCCTCTCCCTGCACCATTCTTTTTTTTTTTTTTTTTT